>LNAC01000473.1:7457-21035 GCA_002007465.1 Ailurus styani | reverse complement strand
TTAGGGCGCCTGGGTGGCAGTGGGTTAATGCCTCTGCTTTCGGCTCAGGTCATGATCTCAGGGTCCTGGGATCGAGGCCCGCATCGGGCTCCCTGCTCAGTGGGGAGCCTGCTTCCCCCTCTCTCTCTCTGCCTGCCTCTCTGCCTCCTTGTGATCTCTCTCCCTCTGTGAAATAAAAAAATAAAATCTTTTAAAAAAAAAAAGCACAAATTACTTTTATGAAACCTGACTATCAAATGGAAAATTCAAATAATTCAAGTATATGAAGCAAAAATAGCACATTTGTTGGTGGCAATGCAATGGAATTATAAATAAATAATAAATGAGAGATAAAAATGCAAATATATTTGAAAAATAAATAATGCCACTTTAAATATTTCATGGATTAATGAGGAACTTGTAATAGAATTAGTGGATTCAGAATTAAATGATGATAAAATCAACACATAAAAATAATCTCACATATCTAAGCTTCTTTTTGAAGTAAATTTCTTTCTTTAAATATACATATTATGAAATAAGGGACAAAAGATTTAAGAAATCACTTCAAGAAAAATTTAACCCTCAGCTGACGTAAACAGCTCTTGCTATATCCAAAGATTACTAATTAATAGGTGGAAATTAAAAAGTAAATCTTTACAATCCATGTAATACCACTGATTAAAAATTCCAAAAGAATTTTGAATATTCAAAAGAGCAAAACAATTCTGAAAATTGAGGACACAGAGACAGATCAAGGATTATAAAGATATAGTGAATTAAACAGTCACAGTATTGACGTAGAAATAGATCAAAAAATTAATGAAGAGGTAGCCCTTACAAATCATAAATCTGTGGGGATTAAAGCAGTTTTAGAAAACCCCACTGAAAACAAAACAAAACAAAATTATCTTCCATTGCTGATTTGAGTACAATTGAGAAATATGACAGTGAATGTATAGAGATGGATGCCAAAATTCCAACTTACTTTGGATCTAATGAAAGAACATAACTTGTCATAACCATATAGAAAAAGACTATGTCTGCTCCAGCGAAATAGAACATATAAAAACCCTACCAGCAAACCCTACTTCTATTTCAGAAACTCTCACATGTAAGCCCAAAAGTAAAAGAACAAAAATGTTCATAGCACCATAAAATAACAATTTAGACACACCTTATAATTAAGAACAATTAAAACATGTACATATCTATATTTCCCAGAATCCCTCGTGTGATCTATTCTGACCATCAAATATGAGAAAAGTGATGAAAATTACCACTGTACTTCCTCTATCCTTTCTTGCTCTACCACAGTAAATTTGGAAGCAATACCTTCCAGACTGAGGAGTTAAGATATGAGGGAAGACTCCTTGCCCTGCATTCCTGTTTAGGTGAGCCAGCAGCAAACCTCTGTTATGCTAAGTGCTATTCTAGTTCATAATATTGCAGCAGAACCAAGACTATCTTCTTTAATGTGCACCTAAATGTCTAACAAGAGAAAGATATAAATTAAATGTGATATATTTATTTATCAAAGATAAAATATAAAGAATGTTCTAGATGCATGCAATTTATAAAAAATAAGTGAATAGATGATCTGATAAAGTGTTGACCAAATAAATTATGTACAATTGACTCTAGTGTTTCATGGATATATAAAACGCATACTAAAATACAAACAAAATTAATCCCAGTCATTGGTTCTGGGAGGAGATTTTATGGCAGGAATCCACAGTAATTTTAACTTAATCCATGATTTTATACTTATTTCATGCAAAAATAACACATGAAGAAATTGTGAAAATTATAACATTTTTATTTAGAGGTAGTAGAAACTCATAAAGAATATGAAAAATATCATTTCATTTCTAGGTTTTTGTTACATTCTTTCATGTACTTTCTGGAGTTAAAAAAAATTCTTAAAAAATAAGAGCATGGTAAAGAGAAATGTAAGTGGAAAAACCTTAAAAAAAGAAAAGTTAAAGAAGCTAGTGAAAAGATCTTCATGTATCAAGTGATTGATTCTTCAAACAATTTACTGAGAACTGGTATATGTAAGGGAGTATCGAAACATCTGGATATTATCCCCAAGCACTAATGCTGTCTATTAGGAAGCCATATTATGTGAAATAAACCTTGAGGTCATGTCATTGTGTCATGATCGAGTTATTTACAGAATGTAGCAGCAGCACAGGGAATCAACACTCAACTACGTTGGATGTTGTCCACAAAGAACTTGTCCTAGAGAAAGAAGGTGGTCTGTAATGTGGTTCTCGGAGGGAACTGGTTTCAGTGTAGGAAGATGGTTCAGCTTAAAGGCACATCTTTTTAAAGGCACGAGTTTATGGGATAAATTATTCAAGAAATTCCAAGTCATCCAGCTTGGCTAGTGATGAGAACACATATGGGAAGTAGAAAGATATTGCCCCTAAAAGCATTAGAGAATGCATTGCCACCATCTCCACCTGCAGATGTTATCACTTTCTTTCCTACTAAAACAGAATTTTAAAATAAATTTCCACTCTAACACTTATCCCACTTAATTTTGGTAATTCATTCACCTGCCTCTATTTCCTGCTTGATGGTGAACTTCTTTTGGGGCATAAACATCTGACATATTTCTGCCCTCTGTGCCTAAAACAAAGTGTGGTTAATCCAAGGTGCTCCATAAATATCGTCCAACCTCCCAATGTAGAATTTAACTTCAAAATGTCCTTCTAAGTAAAACTATGCAGTTTAACATAAATGGAAGTTATTTTAATGGTATGTGTACATGAGATATTCAACATTGTAACTCCACTGGTATGGGTTAGATATTGAAAAGGCTAAGAAGGAGAGGAATTTGGTCTTAAATCTTGCTTTGGATCACTTATTTGCTTTGGGGTATTGGTCAGGCTATTTAATTTTGCAATTTCAAATATGTGATCCATAAAATTGAGAATAATTATATCTATCCTTTAGTATTATTAATAAGACTATATGAAACAAACTACATAGCATTGGGTCTCCAGTAAATAAAGATGATAAAAGATGAGAACTAGCTCATGGCAGATGTCTACTAATTTTTAGTAGAAGTTGAAGAATTCTCTTTAATAAGTGTAGAAAAAAAACCCCAATAGTTGAAATGCTCTTTGGATATGTAGAGGTCAGTTAGGAAACATATCTGAGCAAAGTAGAAGGAGAATGTCGGAGATACAATGGAAAGAATAAATGCTTCCCTACTTATAAGCCTTGTGACCAGGAGAAAATTCCTAATCTCTCATGAGTTTCCCTACAAGTAAAGTGATGTTAACAATGTTGTCTGTATTATTTAAGGATTACATGAGATAGCATTTGTTACACACCTTAGGTACCATCCTGACTTTGTGTTCAATCGCTGTTAATGGATCCAATTTAGACCCAAGCAAAAGAATGCCATTATTTAATTGTTTTGCTTGTCTGTTTTGTGGTTTTACTTATCTAATCACTTGTTTTTGTTTTCATGCTAAGGAACAGCCCTGTTTAATGTTGTCTTTAAATGTCCCTCTCTTTTTTTTTTTAAGATTTCATTTATTTATTGACAGAGAGAGAGATTACAAGTAGGCAGAGAGGCAGGCAGAGAGAGATGAGGAAGCAGGCTCCCTGCTGAGCAGAGAGCCTGATATGGGGCTCAATCCCAGGACCCTGAGATCATGACCTGAGCCAAAAGCAGAGGCTTTAACCCGCTGAGCCACCTGGGCGCCCCTCTTTAAATATCTCTTGAGGAAACCTTTCATACACCACATCTTTCTACAGTCTGATGCTGTAGGAAAGCAGTGTCTGTTTTTTTGAGAGTCACTGTTGCCGGTGGGATAAATGACATCCTGTACTCTAATTAATTAAACAAGCTCCGTGCACTTCTCATTTCTGGTAGCCATGAAGGCAGCTTTTTTTGTTTACCGGCTTGACTAAGCAAACGGAGGCTTCTGGCTGGCTGCTGCAGTGAAACCCTTGGGAGTAGAGCAATTGTTTTGCCAACAAAGTTGAACTATGGCCTTGTTGATTCCCAGCAAAATGTTCCTCCCTTGTGAGGAAAGGAGTTAAAGCTTATTAGGAAAGGTCAAAGAGATTCTCCAACATCAGATAACTTTTAAACAGGTTTTCTAAGAGGGAGATAGATTAATCCAATTTCTAATAGAAACAAGTGGCTGAGAATATTCAGTGAATATGCTAATTGCTCTCTGAAAAGAAAAAGAAATATGGAAAAAATCAAGAATGAATATTGAGGAAGGTAAACTTGTTTCAGGAGATATTATGAGTGAGCATCAGAAGGTAGCCCATAAAATTATCAAAAGGTGGAGAAAAATGTGCTCTCAAGGTAATTGAATCACAATTCATTGTTTTGTAGGAATGAGAAGATGAAGAGATGCTAGAATGAGCTCTCAAGGCACATCCAGGAATCTTAAATGCATATGTCTAAGTGATGGAAGCCAATCTGAAAGAACTACAAACTATATGACATTGTAGAAAAGGAAAAATTATGGAGACAGTAAGACATCAGTGTTTCACAGGGATTCCAGAGGAGGTAGAGTGGCTTAAGCAGGTGGAGCATAGAGGATCTTTCAGGTAGTGGAATTATTTTGTATCATACTGTAGTGGTAGAAACATGCCATGTATACATTTGTCAAATCTCATAGAATGCACAAAGCAAAGAATTGACTATCAGACTTTAGTTAATAATAATGGATCAATATGACATCTTCAACTGTAACAAATATACAACACTATGTTAGTGTTAATAATAGGGGAAACAGAAGGGTGAGTATCTAGGGACTCTACCTCAGATTGAATTATTCTGTAAACCTAACACTGCTCAAAAAAGTCAACTTTTAAAGAAATGATACTGGAGGAGTGCAAATCTGCAAATGTTACAATGACGATGACAATGACGATGATGATGAGTTACCAGATAATTTGCAAATACAGACTTGTACATTAGATTCAAGGAAAAAAAAGAAACAGGGTCAGGAATTTAAATAGCAAGTTTAGGAAGTATTAATATCCAGAAGAGAACTGATAGGAGAAACAAGATATCGAAGAGAATATATGAGTACTCAGAAGTTGGAACAATCATCAGGAAAACTGGGGCCAAAAAAAAAAAAAAAAGATCAAATGAAGAACAAATGAATGTCAGTGAATTCTTTGGCAAGGTAAAGTGGCCTGATGAACTTGAAAAAATGTTGTGTGTGTGTGTGTGTGTGTGTGTGTGTGTGTGTGTGTTTCAGTTTTATAGAATTTGACAAAATCTTTTTCAAATTCAGAATTGGGTGGATTAATTACCGGCAGTATTAATAGTTAATGGATTTATAGTGAAGTTTTAAGTGATAAATGACAATTTTGACTTTAGTTCTGTCATTCACAAAACAAATGAGGGAATGGCATTGATATATAAGGGAAATCAAATGTATTGTGTGAAATACATTAATCTAAATAGATGCTGAAAAATTGGTGTAATGAGGTAAATCTAATAAAACAACATCCATGAGGGATAAGATAAAAATAACACACCTGTGGGCGCCTGGGTGGCTCAGTGGGTTAATGCCTCTGCCTTCGGCTCAGGTCATGATCTCAGGGTCCTGGGATCGAGGCCCACATCGGGCTCTCTGCTCAGCGGAAAGCCTGCTTCCCCCCTCCTCTCTCTGCCTGCCTTTCTGCCTACTTGTGATCTCTATCTCTGTGTCAAATAAATAAATAAAATCTTAAAAAAAAATAACACACCTGCAACCAAAACTCAGCTTTATTAGCAAAAAAATTGGAGATATGGGCACTATGGGAACTCCAATTTAAAGTGCATGTGTGCAATATATACCAATAATATACATGTCAATAATACATAAACTATACCAGAATGGAGTCATATGGATACCTCAAAACAAATGTAATTTTTAGTTCATATTGTTACACATATTTCTAGAAGCAGAGTCTAGGCGAGATGATCCAGGGAAACCTATATTTCATAAAATATTTAAGAGTACCAGAAAATATTTTTTCAGAATACTTTAATTGTAATATGTCCACCTATAGCTATTATGATTTTAGTTCATATTATGGACATATTTTCAGAGCATGATACAAGAGTCTCTCTCAAATGACCTATTTTCCCATTAAATAAATAGAGTTAAATTGAAATATGTTCAAGGAATAGTAAACATGATAATGAAAATGTTCATAACATGTCTGAATAAGAAAGGCTAAAGAAATTGGAGTTGTTTACCCCTGTAGGGAAATTTCTGGGGAAAATGATAAGTCTTCACATATCTGCAGTTTCCACTTGGAAAATGGGTAATTTATTTTTGTGATTTTAAATATGCAAAGAAAAAAGAACTTTTAACTTTTACTTAAAAGTAAGAATATTTCACATTCTATAGCACAGGATTAGTTATGAAGAAGCAATTGTGGACTTTCAGAGGATTTACCTTCTCACATCACCAAACACTCCATTTTCTTCAGGGACCATGAACATATCAAAGGCCTTTATTATCCACCTGGATTAAAATTAGGTAAGGTTAAAAATTACATATACTTTTCATGATATAGAAGAAAATAATTAGCAGCTCACTGATGGTCATAAAATATGCTAAGCCCAGGAAAAGATAAGGTGTAGGCTCTAAAGGAGATCATAAAGGTTGCAAGGGGAGGGGGTAGATACATGTGACATTTTATATGACTAGTGAAACAAGTAAGACTTTCCAACTCTGTGTTATATTTTAAGATGTATTGATGGGAGACAGAAAAAAAAGAGGAGAAAGAATATTGCAAAAGCTATGTGGCCTTCAACAGTTACCCAAAATTGAGTATCAGGGTTTCTTATGGTTCCTATTAGGACTCTGGAAGGTTAACATTCATTAACATTCTCAAACCATTCCTTTAATTAATTTATTTTTTTTCCATTCCTTTAATTTAAACCCATGGGGTCCCCCTCTACTCTTTAATCTGATTTCTAATGATGCCTTTCATTGGTTCTGGCATGGACGTGCTTTTATTCTATGCATCAACCCAGAGGATAATGAAGGATAGCTTTCTCAAGGTCACTAAACTTATTAATATCTTTAATGTGGTCTATTTCCACAGTCAGTTGCTGAAGGTGAACCATAGTGAGAGGAAGGGTCACAATATTCACTATATTCTATCTCTATGTCAGCATTTTGTCCATTAATCTTTAGCACAAATATCCCAAATTCTCATCAACAATCTTACATCTCACTCTCTTCTTCAATTACTGGATTCACCTAAGCTTTCAGACATTTCATCTATAGATGTAATTTATGAGGAGTTTAGCATCTGCTAATACTTTTTTAATAGGTGTTATTTATTTATTTATTTATGAATGGAAGAGAGGGAGAGAGAGCATGAGGTGGGGGGGGGCGGAAGAAGAAGGAGGAGCAGACTCCCTGCTGATCAGAGAGCCCAAGGTCTCCATCCCTGGACCCTGAGATCATGACCTGACTGAGACTAAGCCACCCAGATGCCCCCATCCACTAATAATTTTAAATGACTGATATGAGATCATTCCTCTCTCTCCCACAAAAAACAATTTTCACACTAAGGTGCTGCAATGTCATAATTTTATGAACAGAACTCATGAATCAAAGAAAATTCTAGTGAATATGTATGTGTATGTATATATATAAATATTTTCTGTGCATCTAAATAAATAAAGGAAATAGAACAAAATGGTAACAATGATAATCTCTTTTAGAGATTTAAATAAATGTGACTTGTGTTTTGTTTTACATAATTTTCTCCATCTCATAAATATTTTGCAATGAACATTCATTATATGTATAATGAAAGAAAATGGCTAAACCTTTTCAAGACAAAAACTTAGATATGTAGATGTATATGCATATCTGTATCTATATCTGTATGATGTAATATAGCCAAATCACTAATAACAATTTTAAGGAGGTAGAATTTGACTGTTTTTTTTAACTCATCTAGCTCTTCTAACATGTGACTATATTGCTATTATATTCTAAAATAAAATGAAGTTCAACAAAGAGAAACGAGCAGTTGTGGGTCAATTTAGCAAATGTAAATTATTTACAAAACTCCAGCTATTTCTTCAATGTGACTTCCCCATTGAGACACACATTCCCATATAACTTTTGGCTCTTTATGAAGAATCATTGTTGAACACCTTAAGATTGAGACAACTCATCCTTGGCACAATGAAGGAGAGACTGAAGTTATAGGTTTAAAAGTGGGACATATCTATATTCACCAATATTTAGCATTCTTTCATTTAGCACCTGCTTTGTGTTAAAAACTGTATGCTAAGGAGACAACTGGGTGGCTCCACTGGTTGAAAGACTGACTCTTGGTTTGAGTTCAGGTCCTGATCTCATGGGTCATGGGACTGAGCCCCATGTTGAACTCCATGCTCAACGGGGAGTCTGCTTGATAGTCTCTCTCTCTGCCCCTCTCCCCACTCTCTCTCTCTCCCTCTCTTTCTCTAAAATAAATAAATAAATTTTTAAAAACTGTATGCCTGGAATATACAGAAGGCGACTTTCTCCTCCTGAGGCTTTGATGGTAAGAAAGCCAGATAAACCAACAGTAATACAATGCCACTAAGGAGGTACTATATATGCACAAAGCACTGTCTCAGCACAGGGAGACAGACACCATTTTCCCAATGGTGTTTAAATCAAGGTGGTATTTGAATGGGGCCTTGATGGATGCCTATGAATTTACCAGGGACATAAGAAAATTGTGCCTCTATCAGGCAGGAGAACACTATGTACAAAATATGAGAACATTAAAAAAATATATAGAAAGAATACTCTCTCTTTTTAAGATTATTCTATTGCTCTTTTCAAGAAATATATATATAAAATATGTATTGCATCTATATAATATGTATATCTATCATCTATATGTTATCTAAAATCTGTCTATCCATCTATCAACTATCTACCTACCTATCTATTTACCTATCTACCTATATCTAATTTCCAGAAGTAGAACTAAAACAGCTACTTTTCACTCATGATAAATGAAATTTCTATAGACACACAGAGCATGGAGGAGAATTAAAAATTCACACTAAAACTGCCTTCTTTTTCTCAACAGAAAATGAAGGAGAAGTAACCAGGGAACAGCATTAAGGTTTTCAGATACTCATCCATTCCAAGCAGGTTTTGGAATTGTTGAATGTAGAGAAAGGGATTCTTCAGAAGTCTGAGACCTTTCTCCCTCTGGCCAAAGTTAGGCCAGTACTTCCTTCAAGGATCCCAAGAGGCCATAATTCCTTATGACTTATTGCTTTTCTGTTTACCTCAACCTGGAGCAAACAATCACACATGGGTTTTTTACTGGAGTGACCAGGCAGGCAAGACGAGAGAGCCTAATCTTACTGAGTACAACAGCTGTCCAGGGAAGGCTTGCTCAGTCTCCCAAGGAGAGTCAGACACTGGGACTCTAACTAGAACTGCCTCCATTTCATTGCTTCAAATAATTTGTACTAGACAACAATAACATTAAAGTCTTTAGCTTCTAACTGCTTTAGGAAAGATTCTTGCCCAAAGAAAGGGAATCTTATGAAGTATCTATTACTTCCAAAGTTCTGGGCCCTGGGAAGGGATTTATCTCAGCAATTCTCAACAAAATAGAAAAATGGTACACAAAATATTGGGCATCCAAGTATGATAAGTAGATGGATAGATACATAAAGAAATAAGTGAGGGGGCGGAGACAGAGAGATGTTATAAATAGGCCTATCAATCTCCTCAGAGGTATAAAATATAAATTCATCCACCAAGGTATATGATAGGGTAATAAGGGTCACACAATTATATTCTGGATTGTCTAGAGGTAGTCTTGGGCTCAAATGGTATTCTTATATAGGACTGTAGCCCAGTTAAATTTCAAAAAATAGGACAACTCTACAGTGTTCATCTCAGAATCAATACAAAGTTTAGTTTTAGCAATAAATAGCACATGTAAATCACTCCTAAAAACTCTCACAAAGTTTTCATTTATTATATTTAGCAAGACCCAGGTCAAATTTGTTGTGCAAAATATAGGGAAAGAAACAATTCAAGTGAAACAAAAAGCACACTACTACTTCATACTAAAAATCACTAATATGTGATTTTTAAAGTCCAATTAATGTATCAGCCCCTTAAAGTTTCAATATTTGATGAATATATTCTGAAAACATGGGAAAGGATGAACATTAAATGCAAACAGTCCCCCAAATAAAAGTGTTGCCGGGGGCTCACCAAGATCTCATGGCAGCAACTTGTATTCATGAAGAACTTTTGTTTCCAGCAAGAAGAGGAACGTTAAGATTCAATACATCTGTATTGACACCTTAACCCCAACGATTTTCAAAAGGATTGTGGATCTACAAAGCTAAAGCCTTCTAGAAGAGAAAGAATATGGTGTTACCAGGAAAGAAAAATCAAGACCAATAGGAATAAGTGGAGATAATGATTCTCTTATTCTACTGACTCCATAGTCACCTGTATGGTCATCACAGATATACTATCTTCCAGTTATGAATATCAGAAGTACAACACCAGACTCACTGGAATAAAACTGAAGTGTCTGTTGTATTGGGCCATGTCCTTCCTCAAGACTCTAGGGGAGAATCTCTTTACTCACCTATTCTAGGTCCTAGAGACTGCTTTCATTTCTTGTCTTATGAACACTTCCCTCAGTTTCAAAAGCAGCAACAACAGTTTGAGTCCTTTTTATGACACCATTCACATGACCCTGTTTCTATTTTTTCATCTCTAATTTGACAACAATGAAGAACATTTTTTCACTTTTAAGGATTCATGCTTTTAGATTGGGATTTCCCAAATACACTGGGATAATTTTCCAACCTCAAGGCCCTTAATCTTAAATCTTATCTGCAAAATCCCTTTGCCATGTTAGATAATATATTCGCAAGACCCACGAATTACAACCTGGACACCTTTGGGGGACCATTATTCTGCCCACTACAGTAACACTACCACCATATTCTTTCATCTGGCATCATACTGATTTTATAACCTCCATTTATTAGCATTTTTACTGCCTATTAAGACTTAAAGAGTAGCATTTTTACCTCATTCAGAGACATATTCACTTATTTAAATATTTAATAAATGACATGTTGCAAATTTCCCATTTATCCTGTCATTGCACTCAGCAATGATCACTCATTAATACATTTATTTAATTAATATCTGTCTCCTCCACCAAAATCTGGACTGTAAAAACCTTATTTCTTTCATTTAATGATCTATTCTCAGCAGCTACAACAATATCAAGGAAAAATGGGGCTCAGTATATATTTGTCAAAAGAAAAAGAATGAATAGTTAACCAAATATTTATTGTACAACCACTCTTTGCCAGGGCTCGCTTTTATATATATGAAGGTAGACGGGTGGACAGAACATCAAAATGACAGAAGGTATGCGTCTCAGATGTTGTTGCCAAAGAAATTATACACAGAAAGAGAGCGTGGTCTACTATCCTTGGCCCGAGCCACCCCGTCACCACTGGCCAAAAATGACCATGTAGAATGCCTTATTATACTTTTAATAATGGAGAAAATAAAATTAACCCCTGGAGCCAGGAGGTAACATCAAAGTCACTTCAACCAGAGATAAGCAAATGTAGAGTTCTAGTGTTAACTTTACCACTTTCTAATTTTGGATATGGATTAGAGGCTAACCACTCTAAAAAGAGACCGAGTCTGTAGCCATAGAACCAGAAACATCTAAGGATTCCTGACCTTTACTTCTTTCAGAGGATTAATTCTATGACACTGGACCTAGTGATGCAGCTCTTGCAATAGCCCTGTGTTTCCTAACAGAAAGCAGAAGTGAAGCCATTCTACTTTAAGGTCATAAAGGCATAAATAGCCAAGGCAAGACCTGAGCCAGAGAAGAAAGATCATCTTCTTTCTCTGGAATGTGCATCTGTCTCTGCACATAACATACATGTGTACCTGCATCCAGTGGATAATAAAACTTTATTTTGCATGACATCTCTCATACTGCACTCCTAAATATTTAATAGAGTTAAATAATGCAGTTACTAAGGAGAGTAATAAGAGCCAGCAAGGGAAAATTAAAAGGCAGTGACAAACAGTGAGAGTTATGTTTTGGGAAGAATCTAAGAATGATCTTTCTTATACTGACTTCCCAGAAAGCAGTCCTGAAGTCAGGACAAATCAAAAGTATTAATCGTCTGAGAATGTAAAAAAAAAAAAATATTCCCCGTGGGGTTGGCTTTAAGCATTCTGAGCCTCAGTTTCTCCATTTAGAAAGTGGAGCCATAGCTCAGTGGCAATTGGGGGATGAAATTTGCTAAGATATGTAAAATGGTTTTGAAATGTGTATTATGCTAAGTAAACTCCTTCACTGGTAAAAGGAAATCAAGTGAGGAGATCAGAGCAAGTTATATACATAAGAGGTGAAGAGTCTAGAGTGATAGCTTGAAAGATTAGCAAGATGTGGATTAATATCATTTTACATAGAGGCACACCAGGAAATCAATGCCAGAGGAGTTTAGAGTCATTTTGTGAAACAAGTGGCTGGAAGACAGGGCACCACTTGTGCTCTGGTAAATGAGGGATAAACTCCCCATTCCCCCCATAGTTTTTATTTTCTGCCGATGTCCAATAGTGCCTGGATATCAGAACAGTATAGCTCTTTATTATTCTTATGGGTCTTGCCACCATCTGAATAACTTACAAATTCTCAGCTCTTATCATGCAGTTTGTAACAGGCTTGCAATCATCTCATTACTTACTATTTCTTTAAAAAAAATTCTCCTTAATCCTGTGGCTCAAACTTACCTCTCCAAAGTCTCTTGCAGGTGTCAGCGCCTTTAGGAAACTTCCCTGACCTCCTATAAAGACATTCTTTGTCTCAAATTATATAATAATTGGTTCTCAAAGGGGAGTGTCACCCCCTTCCCCCCAGCAGTATTAGCATTCCACTCAGATTTATTAGAACATAAATACTAAATGCCGCCCCACACCAACACCACATAATAGAATCCTAATCTTCCAGGGTGGAATATGAAAGATGCTGACCCACTAGAGGGAGTCACTGAATCCTGGGGCCTTGACTGTTTTTTCCCCTGAAAATAGTCTTTCCCTTTAAGCACGGATTCTCAAACCTGTGTGTGCAGTAGGATCACTTTGAAGACTTATGTTAAAGCAGATGATGAGGGGCCCAGAGTTTTTGACTTATTAGGTCTGGGAGGATTGAGAATTTGAATTTCTGAAAAGCTCCCAGGTGATACTGACCTTTTTGTTCTGGAACCACTCTTTGGGAATATAGCCCTTGGGGGATCTTCTTCACATGGCGCATCTTCCAAAACTCTTTCAGGTTTCAGTGGACATGCTAGCCTGGCTGAAGTGAGGATGGAGAACCTTCTGTATTTCCCTTTGGCATAAGTGAGAACAGACTGGAACAATTTAAAAGGTAGAAGCAAAAAAGAAAAGGAAAAAAAAGGGAAAGGAAATTAGTTAGGAAGTTAGGAATTTAGAAAATGAAGGAAGGAAGGAAGGGGGGGAGGGAGGTAAGGAGGGAGAAAGGGAGGGAGGAAGGAAGGAAGGAAGGAAG
>LNAC01000472.1:1293415-1305124 GCA_002007465.1 Ailurus styani | reverse complement strand
GACCTGTACCCCTTGGGCAAATAATAAAAATAAAATTAAAAAAATAAATAAATAAATAAAAGTGAAAAGATCTGCTCTACAAAAGAAAATGTTAAGAGAAGGAGAAGGCAAGCTAAAAACTGGGGGCAAATATTTACAAAAGACACATCTGATAAAGGGTTGTTATGTAAAATATACAAAGAACTCAAACTGAACATAAGAAAATGAACAGCCTACTTCAAAAATAGGCAAAAAGACATGAAAAACTATCTCACCAAAGAAGATATGCAGATTTGAAATGGCATATGAAAAGATGTTCAACATCATATGTCATTAGCGAATTTCAAATTAAAACAATGAGATAACCTAACCCTACACATGTATTAGAATAGTCATAATCCAGAATACTGACAACACCAAATGTTGGTGACAATGTGAAGCAACAAGAGTTCTCATTCATTACTGGTGGAAATGCAAAATAGTATTTACAGCAATTTTGGAAGACAGTTTGGCAATACCTAAAGAAATTAGGCATACTCTTACTACATGATCGAACAAATGCACTCCTTGGTATTTACCCAAAGGAGGTGAAAACTTACATCCACACAAAAACCTGCACGTGGATGTCTATAGAAGCTTTTTTCATAATTGCCAAAATGTAGAAGCAAACAAGATATCCTTCGCTTGGTGAATGGATAAACTGTGGTACATCCAGACAACAGAATATTATTCAGTGCTAAAAAGAAATGAACAAGCCATGAAAAAACATGAGAAACCTTAATTACATATGACTACATGAAAGAGTAAATTTGAAAATACTGCATATAGTATAATTCCAACTACATGATATTCTAGAAAGGGGAAACTGTGAAAATGGTAAAAAGATCAGTTATTTCCAGAGGTTACAGGGAAGGGTAAATAAATAGGCAGAGCACAGAGGATCTTTAGGGCATGGAATCTATTCTACATGGTATTACAGTGGTGGCTAAATGTCATTATACATGTGTTGAAACCCATAGAATGATTAACACCAAGAGTGAACCTTCATGTGAACTGCAGACATTGGGTGACAGTTATGTATCGATGTAGGTTTATTGACTGTAATGAATGTACTAATCAGGTGTGAGATGTTGATAGTCTGGGAGGGTAAGGGATATATAGGAGTTCTCTGTACTTTCCACTTAATTTTGTAGTAAGCCTAAAACTGTTCTAAAAAACAAAGTCTTTTAAATAAGTAAATGAACGCTTTTTTTTTAAAGTAGTAGAGAACATTTTAAAGTTTATTACAAATATGGGAATGTCTTTCTAAGGCTGATGTAAAAACCAGAACCCAAAAGAAAAGATTAGCAAACCTGAGTACATAAATGCTTAAAACTTATTATGAAAAAAGTAAACAGATAATTAAAGGATAACATATAGAGGAAAATTTGTTTTAAAAATTTAAAGATTAATATATAAAATATGTCAAATATTTCTCATAAATCAATAAGGAAACTATGAAATCCACAATTTAAAACAGACTAACATATGCATATCATTCTTGACCCACTTTCTACTTTTAAACCCCTCTGGCGTGACATCTGAAGAAAAGCCAAGTACGCAGATGCACAAGACAATGTGAAACTAGATTGTCCCTAAAGGGGCTCAATGGATCCCACCACCCCATGAAAAAAGTATAAGGAATCCCTCCTGCCAACTGGGAGTATAGATATGAAAACTGGAGTTCCAGATGCTTTTTGGGTTAAAGATACTTCAATAATAAAACTTGAAATGTGACATTGGCTTAGTGAAGACAATCAAGTTATGAGTGACAAAAACTCAAATATTACAGGCAAACCAAACTAAGTAATTAAAGATACAAGAAAGAAACCAGTGATATGAAGTTGTGTATATGAGATGTTCTTTGCCACTTTCAACAAAGCTCTACAAGATAGATATGAAATTAGGCTAAAGCTAGATGGTAAATAGATGGAAAGAAAAACAACTTTAATAAAGTAAGATTCCTTGCCTGAGGTCGAAAATTTAAATTAACTGAGAGACACATTTTTATGCCTCTCAGGGATGAGTGCCAGGGTGAACAGTTTTAAGCAATGGAAACAAAGTATCCCCTTATCAAGATAGAAAGCAAAAGGAACAAGTCATTCATAAGCACTTTTCAAGTTCTCTCTAAAACAGTGAGGCCTAAACCACTAATAATTAAGGTCAGATAAAGCATTACATTCACAACCAAATATACTCTTCACATAATATCAAGGTGAGGAGATGGGGATTGAGAGAGACATTGAGAGAGGGGTTTAGAGAGACAGATACTGAGGGAGAGATTGAGAGACAGAAAAAGAAGGCGAGAAGTTGAACACAGAAGACAGTAAAATACAAGACCTCAGCCTTAAAAATTATATCTATTTAAACTCTTTGACTATACTTATACAATAAATCTCCAAATTTGCAAAGTTCAAAAATTTGATAACATTTTTGTTGGCAATAGTAAGGGAAATTGGTGTTATTCTCATACTATTGTTTATATTGTTAATTAGTACAGATAATTGTATATGCCCTGTGACTCAAAAATTCTATTTGTAGGAGTTTATACCACAGTAACACCATTACAGGAACAGAGACTTGTGTATACAAATGTCAACTGCTACACTGTTTTGTAGAAAGCATTCTAAATGGCCTAAGTTTCATGTACAAAAAATGTTACTCTTCAGGCTGTCAATTTCTTCCTGTTTCAGTCTTGGAAGTTTATAGTTGTCCAGGAATGTATCCATTTCTTCTAGGTTGCCTAACTTATTGGCATATAGCTGTTGATAATAGTTTCTGTTGATTGTTTCTACTTCCTTGGTGTTAGTCCTGATCTCTCCCCTTTCATTCATAATTTTATTAATTTGAGTCCTCATTCTTTTCTTTTGGATTAGTTTGGCCAGTGGTTTATCGCTCTTATTAATTCTTTCAAAGAACCAGCTTCTAACTTTGTTGATGTGTTTTACTGTATCTCTAGTTTCTAACTTATTGATCTCTGCTCTAATCTTAATTATTTCCCTTCTTGTGCGTGAGGTTGGCTTAATTTGTTGTTGATTTTCTAGTTCCTTAAGGTGTAAAGAGAGTTGGTGTATTTGGGATCTTTCAATTTTTTTGAGTTAGGCTTGGATGGCTATGTATTTCCCCCTTAGGACCGCCTTTGCTGTATCCCATAAGTTTTGGACCATTGTCTTCATTCTCATTGGTTTCCATGAATTGTTTAAGTTCTTCTTTGATTTGCTGGTTGATCCAAACATTCTTGAGCAGGATGGTCTTTAGCTTCCAAGTGTTTGATTTCCTTCCAAACTTTTTCTTGTGGTTGTGCTCCAGTTTCAAAGAACTGTTGTCTGAGAATATGCAGGGGATAATCTCAGTCTTTTGGTATAGCATGAGCCCTGATTGGTGACCGAGTATGTGGCCTATTCTGGAGAAAGTTCCATATATATATATGATCCATCTGATCTAATGTGTCATTCAAAGCTCTTGTCTCTTTGTTGATTTTCTGTTTAGATGATCTGTCCATTGCTGAGAGTGGCGTGTTAAGATCTACAATTAATGCATTCATATCAATATGACTCTTTATTTTGTTTAACAGTTGGCTTATGTAGTTGGCTACTCCCATGTTGGGGACATAAATATTTACAATTGTTAGATCTTCTTGGTGGATACACTCTTTAAGAATGATGTAGTGTCCTTCTGTATCCCTGACTATAGTCTTTAGCTTAAAACTTAATTTATCTGACATGAGAATCACTACCCCAGCTTTCTTTTGAGACCCATTGGCATGAAAGATGGTTCTCCATCTCTTCACTTTCAGTCTGGATGTATCTTTAGGTTCAAAATGTGTCTCTTGTAGACAGCATATGGATGGGTCCTGTCATTTTATCCAGTTTGCAACTCTGTGCCTCTTTATGGGAGCATTTAGGCTGTTCACATTGAGAGTGATTACTGAAAGGTAAGTTTTTATTGATATCATGTTGACTGTGAAATCCTTGTTTCTATGCACTGTCTCTGTAAATTTCTGTTCTATGTCATTCTTGGGTTCTTTGTTCTTTTACAGAACGCCCCTTAATATTTCTTGTAGTGCTGGCTTTTTGGTCACACAATTGTTAAAAATGTTAACTATTTTATGGCACATTCATAAAATGGAATACTATGTAATTGTCTGAATAATGAGGCGGACATAGATACTGATATAAAACAAAATTTCACAGCATCTTTATTTTATTATTATTATTATTATTATTTTTTACTTAACTTGTTTGAGAGAGAGAAAGAGAGAGAGTGAGTGGGGAGAGGTGCAGAGGGAGAGGGAAAGGAGAAAGAATCTCAGGTTGACTCCCCCCTGAGCACGGAGTCCAATGTGGGGCTCAAGATTATGATCTGAACCAAAATCGAGAGTCAGGTGCTTAGCCAAATGAGCCACCCAGATGCCCCAAGCATCCTTAGTTTAAAAAGGCATCTTAAGGGGCACCTGGGTGGCTCAGTCGGTTAAGTGCCTGCCTACGGCTCAGGTCGTGATCCCACAGTCCTGGGATCAAGTCCCACATCGGGCTACCTGCTCCATGGAGCCTGCTTCTCCCTCTACCTCTGCCTCTCTCTCTCTCTGTCTCTCATGAATAAATAAATAAAATCTTTAAAAAAATAAAAAATAAAAATACATCTTAAGGACTACATAAACACATACGCACATATTTTTCTGTGCAGAAATATTTCATACCACACTACTTCTCTGAAATGGGATTGGGACTTACTTCAAATCCTCTCAGATTTGGAATTTATTTTTACAATTAACTTTACATAACAAAAACTCAGCAAGGTAATATAAAGAAGAAAAAAAAACACTGGCAGCATCAAAACTTTTCTTCCGCAAAAACAAAAAACAAATAAAAAAACATAATAGGAAATGTGGCAAGGATAACAAAGAAATAGGGATGATTTCAACACAGCAATAACGGCATAGTCAAACTCAGGAAGCAGGTTCGATGAGACATCCATTTTCCTGGTAACTTGAGTCATATGGATAGAATTCAGTTAAGAGCAGCTACTAAAATAGAGCAATGGTTCTCAAAGTGTGGTCCTTGGTCAACAGCATCAGCACTAAGTGGGACCCTGTAAGAAATAGAAATCCTGGGCGCCTGGGTGGCTCAGTGGGTTAAAGCCTCTGCTTTCGGCTCAGGTCATGATCTCAGGGTCCTGGGATCAAGGCCCGCATCGGGCTCCCTGCTCAGCGAGGAGCCTGCTTCCCCCTCTCTCTGCCTGCCTCTCTGCCTCCTTGTGATCTCTCTCCCTCTGTGAAATAAATAAATAAAATCTTAAAAAAAAAAAAAGAAATAGAAATCCTCAGGCCTTACCCTAAGTCTACTAATGAAAAGCTTTGAAAAGTGGTGCCCAACAATCTCAGTTTTAACAAGTCCTCTAGGAAATTCTGGTGCATGACAAAGTTTATAAACCACTATGGGAGAGCATAATGATTAAGAAAAGAATTTGACTTCTAGTTTCAGCCCTAATATATAATGAGCTTGAAAGATATTACTTAAGTAATATTAATATTGTACTTAAGTAGTACAATAAGAGCTGAACAAACTAAAAATGAACCACTTCTCTTGCACCAGTCAGAAAATAGAGATCACAGGGTAAACCATTATGCTGAAATCTGGAGATAAAGGAAAATACAGATAAGCACAGCTGAGCTCAGATTACCAGGAACACCTGTCACAAAAGCCATAAACTGGTAGGAACTCTTAAAAGTAACTTTGATGAATTACTGGAGCTGGAATGTAGATTAGAGTAAGAGAAAGAACCCTTGCAAATTCTCATGGTAAAGGACTAAGAAAATCCCTCATATTTCTGGAAGTGGTGGTGGTAGGGGTGGAGAGAAGTAGCCATTTAAAATAGCTCAGAGAATCCTCAGTTATAAAATTTTATTTAAAAACTTAAAAAAAATAAAGACTCAGCAAAAAAATAGTTTTTGAGAGCCTTATCCAATGTGGGGAAAGAGAAATTATCCAACTCTATCTCTTCTAGCCTTCCTGTCTCACATAAGGTGGGGTGGGGAAGCTGAAGAACCCTTGTGAAGGTCACAGCCCAGGGACAGAGACCCACAAAAGACTGAAACAGAACCACAGGATTATAGAATGCTTGCCTTTACCCAAACTTCACAATTACATCAATGGAGCTCCAGTATAATAACAGTGGATTATATCTAAAAGAGCTGCCAGTTTTACACTTTGTTTAAGAAGGAATTATTAGCAGAAGCCAAAGAAAACAGATGAGACAAAAACAAGGACACTAGACCAAACTGAAGTCTCAGACACCTAAAGCTAGAGCAAACATTGCATATAGCTTGATTTCTTACCAAATTAATGAAACCTCACGCTAAAAGCCTATTCATCTCAGTTCCTATTACCTGAGACACCACGTCCAGCTTTCAATAAAAATTTGGAAGTTACACTAAAAGGCAAGGAAAAAACACAGTATGAAGAAACAGAGCATTCATCAGAACCAGAATAAAATACAGCAGAGATTTCAGAATCATCAGACTGGAAACTTAAAATAATAATAATAGTAGTAGTAGTAATAGTAGTAGTAATAGTAATAATAATAAATAAGTTAAGAGCTCTAATAAAAAAATAGACATTTGGGCGCCTGGGTGGCTCAGTGGGTTAAAGCCTCTGCTTTCAGCTCAGGTCATGATCTCAGGGTCCTGGGATCGAGGCCTGCATCAGGCTCTCTGCTCAGCAGGGAGCCTGCTTCCCCCTCTCTCTCTGCCTGCCTCTCTGCCTCCTTGTGATCTCTCTCCCTCTGTGAAATAAATAAAAAAAAAATCTTTAAAAAAAAATCGACAACATTCAAGAACAGATGGGCAGATGGGTAACGCAAGCAGAAACATAGTATCTATAAGAATAAAAAATAAATATAAAAATTAAAAAATACTGTAATAGAAATAGACTTTTTTTGATTGGCTCATCAATAGACTAGATATATCTGAGAAAAAAACCAATGAGCTAGAAAAATGTCATTAGAAACTTCCCAAGGTAAAATGTAAATATTTAAAAAACCCAAGCTCAATAGAATACTCAAGAACTGTGGGATAATTTTAAATGGTATAATAAACACATTAGAGAAAAAATGAGAATAAAAAGATAACAGAAGAAATATTTGAAATAATAATGGTGTTAATTTTCCAAAATTAATAAAAGACAGAAAACCATAGTTTCAGGAAACTCAAACAACACTAAGCAGAATAAATAATACAAAATCTATACTTAGGCATATCATATTCAAACTGCAGAAAACCAAACACAAAGCGAAAATCTTAAAAACGACAACAAGAAAAAAAATTCCTATCTAAAGAGGAAAAAGGAAAATAATTATATTAAACTTTAAACTTTTAATTAGAAACTATGCAAGAAAAAAGAGAGGTATGAAATATTTAACATTTTAAAAGAAAGAAAAAATAAAAACACACCAGATAGAATTCTATATCTGGTGAAATTATTTTTCAAAGGTAAAGGAAAAATAGAATTTTCAAATAAACAAAAAAGATGAGAATTAATTGACTGCAGAACTTTCCTGCAAAAAACATTAAAAGAAATTCTTCAGGAAGAAGAAGAAATATATAGGCCAGAAACTTAGATTTGTATAACAAAAAAAGGATAATCATACCTAGGATAAATGAAGGTAAAATAGAATCTTTCATTTATCTTATTCTTTATTGAGATAATAAATAATTTGTTTTTCAAAATAATAGAAATGTTCTGGGTGATTACAGCATATGGATAAGTGAAACAATGACAGCAGTGCTTTAAGATATGTGAGGGAAGAATTGAAATATTTCTTTCATAAGGAACTTGCACTATACCAATAAAGCACCACAATATTTGAGAGGGGACTTAGATGGTTTGTAAATATATATTGTGAACTATAAGAAAACACCTGAAGATATAAAAAAGAAGTATAATTAATATGCTAAGATAAAAGAAAAATGGAATCATAAAATGTTTCATAAAACAAGAGGGAGAGGGCGCCTGGGTGGCTCAGTGGGTTAAAGCCTCTGCTTTCGGCTCAGGTCATGATCCCAGGGTCCTGGGATCGAGGCCCACATCGGGCTCTCTGCGCAGTGGGGAGCCTGCTTCCTCCTCTCCCTGTCTCTCTCTGCCTGCCTCTCTGCCTACTTGTAGTCTCTCTCTCTGTGTCAAATAAATAAATAAAATCTTAAAAAAAAAAAAAAAACAAGAGGGAGAAAATAAAGAACAAGTGTAACAACTAGAAGATAGTTACAAATATGGTAGATATTAAATACACTATATCAATGATTATTTAAAAAATGAACAGTCTAAACATATCAATTAAAAGACAGAGATCATCAGAGTGCATAAAAAAAGAATCAACTAAATGTTGTGTGTAAGA
This sequence comes from Ailurus styani, assembly GCA_002007465.1. Taxonomy (NCBI): domain Eukaryota; kingdom Metazoa; phylum Chordata; class Mammalia; order Carnivora; family Ailuridae; genus Ailurus; species Ailurus styani. The sequence continues at coordinate 1,296,715 of LNAC01000472.1, read as the reverse complement.
AACCCACTGTATTTTTTTAATTTTTTTAAATTATATTATGTTAGTCACCATACAGTACATCATTAGTTTTTGATAAAGTGTTCCATGATTCATTGTTTGGGTATAACACCCAATGCACCATGCAATATGTGCCCTCCTTAATACCCATCACCGGGCTAACCCACCCCCAACCACCCTCCCTTCCAAACCCCTCTGTTTCTTGGAGTCCATAGTCTCTCACGATTTGTCTCCCCTCCAATTCCTCCCTTTCTAATTTTCCTTTTCTTCTCCTAATGTCCTCCATGCTCTTCCTTATGTTCCACAAATAAGTGAAACGATATGATAATTGACTTTCTCTGCTTGACTTATTTCACTCAGCATAGTCTCCAGTCCCATCCATGTTGATGCAAAAGTTGGGTATTCATCCTTTCTGATGGCTGAGTAATATTCCATTGTGTATATGGACCACATCTTCTTTATCCATTCATCTATTAAAGGGCATCTTGGTTCTTAACACAGTTTGGCTATGTTGACATTGCTGCTATGAAAATTGAGGTGCATATTGCCCTTTTTAAATATAAAGACAGTTACATCAAAAGTAAAAAGATGATATTGTAATAGCACTGTATGGTGACTGATGGTGGCTATACTTGTGATCATAGCATAATGTGTAAACTTGTTGAATTACTATGCTACACATCTCCCTTCACTTGCTAGCTCTGTCAATTGGGCAAGGTACTTAATTTCATTCTGCTGTTTCCTCATTTGTGAAATGTGGGTAAGAGTGCACTACTTAAAGGATTGCTTAAAAAAAAAAATTAAAACCTGGAAAGCATTTAGAATGGTGCCTGACATACTCAGTACTGTGTCAGCTGTCAATACCACCACCTGAGCCATCCTCCCCCTACCCACTTAAATGCCTACTCTCAAATCACTGAAGCCTAACTAAATGTTTGAGCCCTTACTAAATGCCAGGTACCTTTAAATACTTGATTTTATTATTTTATTTAATCCACAAAAAAAATTGTGGTTCAATTATACCTCAATTTAATAAACAAACAAATTTTTCAAAAAAAAAAACAAAAACAAAAAAGGAAAGCAAAGCAAAGAAATGGAGAAAGACATAACAATCCTTAATGTTTATGCATATAACAGCAGGGGATCAAAAACAGGGAAAAAAGCTGAGAGAACAGTAAGGAGAAACAGGCAAATCCACTATTTTTTTAAAAATTTTAATTCAATAAATTAACATATAATGTATTATTGGTTTCAGAGGTACAGGTCTTTTATTCATCAGTCTTATATAATACCCAGTGTTTATTACATCACATGCCCTCCTTAATGTCCATCAGCCAGTTATCCTATCCCTTTACCCTCCTTCCCTCTGGCAATCCCCAGTTTGTTTCCTATGATTAAGGGTCTCTTGTGGATTGTCTCCCTTTCTGGTTTTGTCTTATTTTATTTTTTCCTCTCTTTCCCTAAGATCTTCTGTTTTGTTTCTTAAATTCCACATATCAGTGAGATCATATGATAAATGTCTTCCACTGATTGACTTTTTTCACTTAGCATAATACCCTCTAGTTCTGTCCACTTCCTTGCAAATAGCAAGATTTCATTCATTTTGATGGGGGAGTACTATTCCATTATGTGTATATATCACATCTTCTTTATCCATCAATCTTTCAATGGACATGTGGACTTTTCCCATAGTTTGGGTATTGTGGACATTGCTGCTATAAACACTGGGGTGCACGTGCTCCTTCAAATCACTATGTTTGTATCATTTGGATAAATACCCAGTAGTGCAATTGCTGGGTCATAGGGTTATTCTATTTTCAACTTTTTGAGGAACCTCCATACTGTTTTCCAGAGTGGCTACACTAGCTTGCATTTCCAACAGTGTATAAAGGTTCCCCTTTCCTCACATCCTCGCCAACGTCTTGTTTCCAGAGTTATTAATTTTAGCCATTCTGACTGGTGTGAGGTGGTATCTCACTGTGATTTTGATTTGTATTTCCCTGATGCCAAGTGATGTTGAGCATTTTTTTTTCATGTGTCTGTTGGCCATTTGGGTGTTCTTCTTCAGAGAAATGTCTGTTTATGTCTTCTGCCCATTTCTTGATTGGATTATTTGTTCTTTGGGTGTTGAGTTTGATAAGTTCTTTATAGATTTTGCATACTAATCCAAATACATTTTCTCAACTGACATGGAACATTTACTATTATAGACACTATGCTGGACAATAAAACACACTTAAACAAATTTAAAAGAATAGAAATCATACAGAGAACATTGTCAGGCCACAATGGGATTAAACTAGAAATCAGTATTTGGAAAGTCCCAAAATATTTGAAGATTACTAACATGCTACTAAATAACACACATGTCAAAAAAGATTCAAGAAAAATTTTAAAATATTTGAACTAAATAAAATTTAAAATACAATAGAGACAAGCACAAACTCTGTGTTTATAGGGAAATCTACTTCATTAAATGCATATGTGGAAAAAAAAAGACCTATCAATAATCTAAGCTTCCATTTTGGGAATCTAAAGAAGGAAGAATTTTTATGCCTAAAGCAAAAGAGAAAAATAACAAAATATTAGAGCATGAATAAATAAATAAAATTAAACATGAAAACAATAAAGTCTACAAAATCAAAGCTGGTTCTTTGAAAAGATAAATAAAATTGATAAACTTCTAGCAGGTTTGCTAAAAAACAAGGAGAAAACACAAATTACTAATATGAGAAATGAGAGAGGAGGCATTACTACTGTTGCTATGGACACTAAAAGGATAATAAATGAATATTATGAACAAATGAATATCTATGCCCCCAAATTTGATAACTTAAATGAAATGGAACAGTTTCTTGAAAGATACAAACTGCTGAAACTCACATGAGGAAAAAATCAATAATCTACTAACGAAGATGTATCAACAAAAATCTTCCAAAAAAGAAAACACCAGACCCAGATGGTTTCAGTAGTGAATTCTACTAAATTAAAAAAATATATTAAAAACAAATTGTACGAATTCTCTATAAACTCTTCCAGAAAATAGATCCAGAGGGAATACTACTCATAACCTGTTCTATGAAGCCAATGTGACCTTAATACCAAAACTGGATAAAGCCTTACAAGAAAAAAAAAAAAAAGTACTGCAGGGGTTCCTGGGTGGCTCGGTTGGTTAAGTGTCCAACTCTTAATTTTGGCTTAGGTCATGATCTCAGGGCTGTGAGGTGAAGCCCTACCGTGGGCTCCATGCTGGACATGAAGCCTCCTTAAGATTCTCTCTCTCTTTTTTTTTTTTTTTTTTTT
>LNAC01000472.1:1016749-1293311 GCA_002007465.1 Ailurus styani | reverse complement strand
ACAGGGAGAGGAGGAAGCAGGCTCCCCGCTGAGCAGAGAGCCCGATGCGGGCCTCGATCCCAGGACGCTGAGATCATGACCTGAGCCGAAAGCAGAGGCTTTAACCCACTGAGCCACCCAGGCGCCCAAGATTCTCTCTCTCTTATACTGCAGATATATATTTCTTGTGAATGTAGTTGTAAAAATCCTCAACAAAATATTAGCAAATCAAATACAACAATGTATAAAAAGAATTACACACTACAACCAAATGGGATTTACTTATGGCATGCAAGACTGGTTCAACATTTTTAAATCAATTAATGTAACCCACTGACTAAAGAAAAAAAAATCTCATCACATCTATTGGTGCAGAAAAAGCATTTGATGAAATCTGACGCCCGTTCATGATAAAAAGTCTCTCCAAACTAGAACTAGAGAATTCCTCAACTTGATAAAGCATATAAACCTATATCTAACATAAATAATTCTCCCCTGTAGGTATTCCTACTAATTTATATGAATACCCCCTCAAGAAAAGGGAGAAAACTCCCCATTTTTTAGGTTAGACTGTGCACAGTGACTTCTGTCCAAAGTGTACATGATGCAAAGGAGAAAAAATAGTGATTTTATAGTAGAGAAATATGAGAAACATTATGTAGGCCAAGTAATAAGGATAATGTTATCGGTCATAACTCACCTCAATAGTACATATATGTTTGATATGATACAATTAAAATGACACTCCACATCTGTAGTTTTCTTCTGAATTACAAGTAACTTCTGTCTTATCATGAGAAAAGGAAATCAGACAAATCCCATTTCAGAGACATTCTACAAAATATCTGACCAGTATCTCTCAAAACCATCTAGGTCATCAAAAACAAGGTAAATTTGAGAAACTGCAATGGCAAAGAAAAGTCCAAAGAAACAAGACAACTAAATGTGTATCCCAACAGGGATCCTGTACCAAAAATATTAAAAACTACATGAAGTAATAACTACAGAAATCTAAGCAAACTGTAGATGGGTTAATAATAATGTATCAAGGGTACCTGGGTGGCTCAGTGGGTTAAAGCCTCTACCTTTGGCTCAGGTCATGATCTCAGGGTCCTGGGATCCAGGCCTGCATTGGGCTCCCTGCTCAGCGGGGAGCCTGCTTCCTCCTCTCTCTCTGCCTGCCTCTCTGCCTACTTTTGATCTGATCTCTCTCTCTCTCTGTGTCAAATAAATAAATAAAATCTTAAATAATAATAATAATGTATCAATATGGTTCATTAATTATAACAAATGTCTCATATATTAGTAATAAGGAAAACTGGGTATGGGATAAATGAGGACTTCCGTACCATCATCTCAATTTTTTGGTAAATATAAAAGTGTTATAAAAAATAAGTGCTATTAAAGAAAGGGTAAAAGATCAATTTTGAGTACTAGTTTATAATTTCCTATTTGAGACTATAAGCTACTACATTTCTGGGAGCGTCGATTTTCTTCAGAAGATATATTTTGTAGAGTTACTGTGCAGATTAAATGCTATGTGGAGCTTCTAGTAGAATTCCTGGCATATGATGAAAACACAAAGAAAGATAACTGTTACTATAGCCAAAAAAGAATAATACATGAGTCATTTAGAGCTTCCTATATAATAAAGAGAATTTTGTAATGCACTTGGCATAAGAGCAATTCCACTGCATTGGGGCTCCAATTTCAAAATATTCCTTATTACATTATTGTTATTATTATTATTCATTGATTATCCACTTTTATTGTAACTTAGATACAAATTACAATTCAATTCTTTGGATTTGGGTTGTAATAACTTTAGAGCTGAGGTTAATTGAATTTCATTATAAAGACATTCTCAGCAATAAATTTTTCCATTGGCTAGAATGGCACACTTGCCCATCTGTAGTCTGAGTCTTATAACCCATATTAGATATTCTATTCTATAACCTTTATTACAATAGATGGAAACTTTATTGGACAAGTTACTAGTCTTGATGAAGAATATGGTGAAAATAATTAAAGAATGATGAGTTTCATATTTTTTGTTGTCTGGAATATATATAATTATTTTATATGGTATATTTAATTATATAAATAATATACAGATATATATGTATTTCATATATATGAAATAAGCAATTAGAAAACAGTTAAGACACCTAATTGTAATTTAGTAGGATTCACTCCTGTATTTGATCATGAAATGACATGCTGAACACCATATATCTGGCAAAACTTGGTCAGTCTTCTCCCTGAATCTATTTTAGGTAATTCTCAGTAATCTACACTATCTTCCCAACCTGGCCATTTATCTGAGGGTATTGAAAGTATAAATAAATTTCCAGTTCACAAGTATTTTAAACAACACTGAGATCAATGTAGACCCACTGTTAGAAGCAACAACCTCTGGCAGCCAATATTCTGCAAATAACTGGTTCTGAGCTGAGATTATTGCAGCCAATATATTAGAAGAAACTAGGAGCTTTGTGAGCCACTTTGAAAAATAGTCTTTCACAATCAAGAAATTTGCTTTAGATTGCACCTGCAAAAATCAATATTGATTCTTGTATAAAGCTTCTTGAACCCTTAGCATAGAAGAATCAATGTCTTTGGCTGATTATGTATAGTAGCATGCCACACAATATACAGTTAATTCAATAATAAGCATTAATTCCAGGTCAGCAGACATTCATCAACTAATGCTTTCATTAAAACAATTCTCAGATGTGCTGCTTAAAGCATAGCCAGAATAATTTGAGGGTCACTGTTAGAAATAGAAAATACAATTTCCATTATATTGTTCCTTTATAGATAGAAAATGTATTCATGCATTTAATTACTCATTATAGATGTGTTAGTGTTTTCTACATTCAAGTTATGTTGTAAGGTAATAAAGTCACAATATAAATCCCAATGCCTATTCTTTAGAAGCCATGATATATATGTTATATAATATAGTGCTATATATAATACTATATATGTAGTGTTTTACATATATTATATATACATAAGTTTATATATATAATTAATTTAAATATAATTAATTATAATTAATATAAAATACATATTACATATATATGTTAACATATATAGTATATATATATACCAATCACTGTATTGTGCCTACTTATTTTGAAATATACCACACTCTTCTCCATTATTTATAACAATGCTCTATACATAAAATTCTCTCTTTTTTTTACATAAAATTCTCTAAAGAAAGTCAAGATAAATGGAAATATCATTAAATATATGTTCAATTAGAATTAACTGCTATACTAAAATAAACAATATTGTACATTATTTTTCTAATGAGATTCAGTTTAAGAAGCTGAAGTTCCTTGAAGTCTGGGGAATAAATGCATTAGCCACAAACACAGCCTATTTTTCCTCAACATTCTGGAGGAAAAGCATTTTACTAATTTGGTGGAAAAGATTCAACATGATTGTGATATTGCTTGCTGAAGTCTAAAGCCACTTGGTTGAGAAGATTGTCCAAGGAATGAACAGAACCAAAAGTCATGTGGAAAAATAAGAACTAAACTTTGGATCTGGTTCACAAATAGCTTGTTTTATTTACTAATGGCTTTGGATAAAAGAGCAAAATGTTCCTTGGAAACAATTACAAAGTTACAGAATTCCTACCCAATTTAGAGACACAAAATAGATATGAGAGTGACCAGAGAGCATCCTCGGAACAGAATTGAAGTTAATTTTGTAGCCAATGGCCCCAAGGCTCTAAGAACAGATACAAAGAAATGATGCTCCAGAAAGAAAGCGGGGAGCAAATTGCTGTTAACCAGAAGATGAATGAATGTCCCTACCGGGAATGAGATCTTTAACTTTGTGGTTTATCTTCCACCCTGCATGACTCTGTCAACATAAATGATAATTTCATTAACTCTAAGTCTCCTTTCAATGGCCCACATCAAAAGTAGCTTTTGGGGAGTATGCAACTTCTGATTCTGCAGTTGAGTATGTTTATAGAGATTTCCTTCAGACCTTTCTATACGTAAGAATGTAATGTAAGCTGTTAAACAAGCCAAATTGATTTCAAGCTATATCTTTGGCCCAAAAGCATTTCTGCTCCTGTATGAAAGTTATTTTAGAATTCAAATTCTTTCCTCAGTGTGTTGTCTATCATGTCAGCTCTCTTGATCAGTGGGAAGTTGGTGTGGATTGGACAACTGCTATAGCCCTTCCTGGACACCAGCACCTGCTCCAGCCTCACAGACCTAGTTTCGGTATCTCTTCACCATTCAGCTGGTATGGCCTAATAGATGTTTTATCAGAAGTGTAAATTCCAGCAACACTTTGACACTGGGACCTCAGAAAATCCTATTAAAGAGACATATCAACCTAAGACCCAGTAAAATTTGACCATACTGAAAAAATGGGTTACAAAAATCCTCTAACACCTACCTTCTAAAATTATTGCCATTTATGTTCAAAACATGAGCATTTGGCATTACTCTTCTAGACAAGAAGTCACAAAGAAGTCACAGGGTCTGCAACCACAGACACCTGCATCATATGTAGAGTGATGTAATGCAAGCATGAGCTTATAATTTTAAAAGACTTCAAACGAAGTTTGCCATGCATTATAATGACATTATCGCTTCTTGAATGTCTCAAAGACAGTTTTTTTCCTGTCACTTCATTATTTTATTGTGTATCAAGTTATAATGTAAATAAAACAAAATTCTGACTATAAAATGAATGATATTAATTCTCTGTAAAGCACTGTGATATGCCTACTGGTTATAAGCATAGGCTAGCTTTCCTAGAGGGACATGTTCTAACTCACTTTATTGTTACAACCACTATGTAAGTAGGTGGGATTCTTATCCTCAGTTTAAGGATGAGGAGCCATAGACAGGTCAGGTAATTCAATGGTGAATGGGATTTAAACCCCATGAAATATATATATATACATATGTTATATATGTATATATACATATATATTTCACATGTGAAATATATATTTCACATATATGTATATATAATAATTTTAGACTTTATATTTTGTGTAAAAGTGTACAATATCCTTTGAACAGGCATTCAGAATCTATTTTCCCCAGTAAGAAAAAAAATGTTAAGATTTCTCTTGACCATTCCTTACTGTTGTCTAAAAAACGTCTTAGAAGAAAATATTATAAATTGCAAATTCAATAATTATTTATTAAAAAATAATAATCATTTTTTATCTTGGTCATGGTGGAGCATTCTTGAGACACTGCATTATCCTAAGGCATCTTTCTCCAGACCTTCTGCTGTAATACATATCCTGGGCTCACTGTGCATAAATAAATTATGCTGGTTCAGTTAAACAGCACAGATCATGAGCTTCATTTTGAAGGCAGATTTAAAATAAGATGCTTTCTTATTTCAGTATCTGCACAGTCCTTACTGCATTCTTAAATTTATACAGGGTGATACCTGAGGTATAGTAATTCTAAAAGTAGTATGGCAGTTCTGCTACTTCATTCTAGGAAACAGAGTAATCTTTCTAAAACAAGGTCAGATTATTTCATACTTCCCAAACCCTACAGAAGCTTCCAATCTTACTTAGAATAAATCCAAAGCCCTTCTTCTTATGATGGCAAGGTCCAGGATGGTTGGCCTCCAGTCACAATTCTGACCTAATCAGCTCTTATTTCCGCTGTGCTTACTGTCTTCAGCTATGCCTGCTTTCTTGCTTTTTTTTGATTTATCAAGCTTTCTTCAATCTCAAGGACTTCATACTTGCTATCCCTTTCTCTGGAATACCCATTCCTCAGCTCTCCTCATATCCTAGAGCTTTCTGCTCAAGTGCTAACATCCTTAAAGAATACTCCACTGATCACTCTATTTAAAATAGCACCATTTGCTGCTATATAGACTGTTCTTTTGTCCTGTTTCTTTTGCTTCAAAAATTCTGTAACTATTTGATGAATATATTTAATTCATTTTATTATCTGTCTCTTGCACTATAAATGTGAGCTCCAAAAAAAGCAGGAAGATATGCATTGCCTTCTTCCCAGGTCCCATAAGAAAGAGAGTGACGCATTATAGGCATTTACTAAGTATTTGCTATATGAATAAATAAAATAATGAATTAATGAAAAAAACCTGTTGTGCACATTTCCTAAAACACTATCTTTAATTTCTGTTGACCATGACTTATCAGCCACATGTTATCAATAGAACTTGTGTTTGATGCTACTCCTTTTGTTAATGCAATATATAAATATATAGTCATGCCTCCTCACTTATCAAGACCTTTTTAATGTGAAACTTGAACCATTCAAGAGACTTTGTGTAAAATTCCACAGAAAAGACAAAATTATAATTTGTCATCTATGCTATCCACAAATTGCAGTGCTCAAATGGATATTAAAACTCTGTAATCTAAGTAGCAAACACTTTTGCAGACGACTGTTCTTTTTATGAAATTTAAATCTTTGAACAATGACTGATAGTATAGAGGGAAATCAGCCTCCCCAAGATTTCACAAGTTCATCAAAAGCTTTATTCCTTAATGAGCAATGGCAGTGAAAAAAGGTTCTTATTATGGCAGAAGTCTAAAGGCAGTTTTTTAGAATAAAATGTTTTACTCTTAGATATCTGTATGATTCCCTTTAAAAGAGAATAAAACCCTTTCAACATCTGGCTGTCAAAGAATGTGCTTATAAGAATAAAACTTTTCTGGGCACCTGGGTGGCTCAGTGGGTTAAAGCCACTGCCTTCGGCTCAGGTCATGATCCCAGGGTCCTGGGATCGAGGCCCACATCGGGCTCTCTGCTCAGCAGGGAGCCTGCTTCCTCCTCTCTCCTCTCTCTCTGCCTGCCTCTCTGCCTACTTGTAATCTCTCTCTCTGTGTCAAATGAATAAATAAAATCTTTAAAAAAAAGAATAAAACTTTTTTAAGATTTTCCAAAATAACCATTAAATTTCTAGTAACTTCTAGGGTAAATACAATAGCTGGACCTCGTGACATTATGATTTTATTTTGTCACTCTCTTGAAACATTTTAGGGATCACAAAATATTATTCTTAAAGTCCTTGTCCATGTCCTTGGTTTTACTAGATGATAAGCTCTGTGAAGGCAGGGACTTTCAGTGTCCTGCCTGCATTGAATCTCCATCATAAACATAGTGCCTATGTGAAGTTATTGGTAAAATATTAATTTACTTCCTTGTAAGTGATCTTTCTCTTTGTCAAAGGCATACATATGGCAATGTGGATGGAGCTAGAGCATATTACGCTAACCAAAATAAGTCAGTCAGAGAAAGACATATAGCATGATTTCACTCATATGTGGAATTTAAGAAACAAAACAGATGAACATAGTGGGGGAAAAGAGGCAAACCAGGAGATAGATTCTTAACTAGAGAGAACTAGAGAACAAACTGAGGGGTGCTGGAGAGGAGGTGGATGGGATTGATTAAATAGGTGGGATAGGTATTAAGGAGGGCACTTGTTGTGATGAGCACTGGGTGTTGGAAGTGGTGAATCACTAAAGTCTGCACCTGAAACTAATATTATACTGTATGTTAACTAGAATTGAAATAAAAACTTGAAAAAAATAAAGTTTTTCATAAGTAAATACAATGAGAAAAGAATTAATACTTAGATGCTTAGTTTTAACTTTTTTTTAAGATTTTATTTATTTATTTGTGAGAAGGAGCAAGAGAGAGCACAAGCAGTGTTCAGGGCAGAGGGAGAAGCAAAGTTGCTGCTGAACAGGGAGCCCAATGTGGGACTCAGTCCTGGGACTCTGGGATCATGACCTGAGTCAAAGGCAGACGCTTAACCAACTAAGCCACCCAGGTGCCCTAGTTTTTACTTTTAAAAATAGGTGTTGAAATTTACATTAAAAATAATATTTCTAAAAGCCAAACCTAACAAATTAAACTATATTTATTTGAAAAAATCTAAAAATCAAGGATAATGTAGCAAATTAACTTTATGTCGGAACAGTAGATTTGGAAGATGATTAAAAGTAAACAGATTAGCTAAATTCCCTAGAGGACCTAGAAAGTGTTGTTGATTCTAGCAAAGGAGATGTGTGATCTAGACTTTCATAGAGGTTTCTGGAATTGGAGACAAGGTCTGTCCATCTGGATGGACCAGAAAATCAGCATTGAGAATCTTCTCAACTCATTTCCTTTGCCATCTCTTGTCCGTATCAAAGGCCATTTGACTGTAGGACTGACACCTATCTTGCCATCCAATGTTGGCCGTACTGAGTAGCTACTTCAACTGTTCAGCTGATCCTATTGACTGGTTTCCATTCATCACCCAGAAAAGTGGAATGTGTGCCCTGAGATCTTGTTGAGTCCCATCTGAACTGCCCACATGGGCATCTAACTTCAATGTCCCAAGATACTTCTAGGTCCCAAAGTAAAGAAAGATAGGGTCCTGGATGATCGTGAGGATTATGGCAACGTGGAAGAGAAACCTAAACCTTCATTCACTGTCTGGTAAGACCAGGATGGAAGAAAACCCACCACTAGCATATCTCACATGAAGAAGAGAATAAAAGTATTTCCTGAATATTCAGGCCATATCTTCTTTTTGTGACATTTAACTCACAATTCATACATACAAGTTGATATAAATAGATGATAGATGAAGAGATAGATGATAGATAGATTGATAAGAGAGAATCTTTTTATTTTATATTCCATCTTGTAAAGATGTTTTAAGGTGTTTGTTAACACTTGTGAGTGTTTTACATTGACTAAGTATGTACATACATAGTGTTATCTACCTTAATTAAGCAGAAAGGATAAATATTATTTTTAGACTTAAAACCTGTAGCACAGCTGGATTTTACAACTCTGAATATAAAAATAAATAAAACTACATCTTTTTTCCCGAGTAGAGAAAAATATATACATCCTACCTTTCCCTTATATTGGCATTATAATTAAATAATATCACAACCTTTTTCCTCTTCAAACATTTTTTCTTAATACCTGGTGCCATTAAGGTGACCAAATCACAAAAACTACTCTCTGGCTCTACTTCATTGTTCATATCCTCTATCAGTCAAAAAATACATATTGACCACCTCTTCTTCATAAGGCACTCGGAAAGACATGGAAGAAACTCTGCTTTGAAGAAGAGAATAAACATGTTGTATGAAAGTTGCTTTTATAATATTAATATATAATGCCTAAATGACAAAATAAGAATGTAATCTGATTGCTGGCAGTTACTGTATCATTTATATGACTTCCATTAAAATATGAATTAAAAAATACAACAGCAGACTACTGTGAACAAAGGTAACCTAGTGAGGCCAATGTGCTTCTATTTTGTGTAAAGTGCAGTAATCCAAGTATTCCATCTTTTCATGGAGAAATTCATCAAAATCACAATTTTGTTACCTCCTCATTAAACCTGAATGTACATGATCACCATTTCAGAGCACAATCTTCACAGATACTATGCGTTTTACGATATAGTACATTGTGTGTTCCATTTTCCTAACTTGTAAGCTCAGAGGTTATGAATCATATCTGCTCAATAGCTTTTATTTAATATGTCAGAGAAAAATGACAGCAAAAGGTAAAGGTTGGGAGGTAGTAGGTATATGTCCAAAATAGTGTTGAACACTTTGTAGACATTTTTTTCATATAGCTTATATTTACTAAAGTACATTGGATCTTGGACTTCTCAGCCACTTTCTCTCAGTTCCTCCAGTAACATTTATAAATTCATTTTGCAGCTTTGCTCTTTTTCTCTCTGCATGCTGATTTCCCAGTTGTTTGATCTTCCACTATTACTTACTTCAAAAGCATCTAAGCTTAAAATGATATAACTGGTCACAAAACTGAGTGCCAGGGCACTAATGTACACTTTCGGTTATATAAGCCATCAATAACCTTCATTCCCATAAGAGGATATTGATCATATATGAAGGTGTAAGAGTCCTACCATTTTTACTCATCTCTTCCTATATTGGACAGATAAAATTATTACTATAAAATTATTAAAATAAAAGCCATTATCATGCCTTTGTGTTTTTTATTTTCAAAAGGACACATAATAGCATTAGTCATTTCATTTTGATCAAACACAGGGCTACTACATTGTGCACACTCCTCTGATCTAGTATATGACCCATGCTCTTCACCACAGTGAAATAGGTGTTTGAGGGTTTACAGAGATTGTAAAGCAGCCACTCAAGATAAGTATTCTTTTTCCTTTATTTGTTTTCTCACTTAAGTATGAAATTCTTTGTTTTTTAAAAAAATACTGAAATATTTATGAAGTGCTTCCTGTCTAAGGTGTTAAACATAAAATCTTCCTCGTAATTACCTCCTGGATTTCCACTTTTTCTGTACATTTATTTCTAACAAAAATATTATTTGATATCATTGTGACCTCTCCATTGATCCACTTAATATTTTCCTTTTAAGCCAAGCCTGATTTCATTTCTAACAGAATAGAAAACAATGTGAATTATTTCTGGAATGCTTTTATTAACAACCAAGAAATCTTTGTCTTTACTACTTCATTTGCCTATGTTTAATCATAGGACCAGGTTATTGGAACCAATGGGACTGAATCTTACTTCTGGAGAAAATCAGACACTCATATACACTGGCTCCCTATAAATCCATACTTGTGTTTATTCGTTGTGCATAAGCTTAAACATGGAAACAACTTGCTTTCAAGTTCCAGTTGTAATCCTGAGATGTATGACCCGATTCAGAACTTAGTTACAGGATTTCCAGATGCCACCACCCGGGAGCCACCTACGCCTCCCAGCTGTGGTCAACCCCACTATGTTCTTCGACATCATCGTGGACAGTGAGCTCCTGCGACAAAGTTTCAAAGATAGCAGAGACTTTTCATGCTCTGGCCACTGGGGACAGAGTTTGGTTTTAAAGGTTCCTGCTTTCATAGGATTATTCTGGGATTTCTGTGCCAGGATGGTGACTTCACAGGCCATCATGGCACTGGCGGCAAGTCTGTCTATGGGGAGAAGTTTGATGATGAGAATTTCATCCTGAATCACGTGGGCCCTGGAATCTTCTCTGTGGCAAATGTTGGACTAAACACAGACAGTTCCCAGTTTTTCATCTGCACTGCCGAGACTGAGTGGTTGGATGGCACGCATGTGTTTTTTGACAAAGTGAAAGATGACATGACTGTTATGGAAGTGGTTTGGGTCCAGGAATGGCGAGACCAGCAAGAAGATGACCATTGCTGACTAGACAAATCTAATAAATTTGACTTGTATTTTATCTTAACTACTAGATCATTCCTTCTATGGCTCAGGAAAGTACCCCTTTACCCCCATCTGCTCAAAATACCCTATAATCTTTGTGCTCTTGCTGCAGTTTTATGAGTTCCATATTTTTCTTATTCCCTTCCAAGTCCAGCTAGATTGCAGAGTTGTTTATGATTTTTGAAATACTAAACAACAATAACAACAAGAGCTTAGTTACTAACCTGCAAAATTGGAAATATCTGTCTCTTAGAAATGCAAAAAATGTTAATCGAATTGTTGGTGACAGAGGCATAAATTCATTTTTTCTCATTTCATATTCAATCCAGGAAACACACATTTGGTGAATGCTTAAAAATTGTTTAACATTTCATGATCCTACCCTCAACAGAAAAATCCAACCCAAATCCAGATGTCACAGTTATTTGTTTCTAAAAATCCCATAGCACTGAACTTGGTCTTTACTCCAAGCTGATAGCTATCGAGAGCCCCCTAACAGAAATCTCCAGGAAGGAATGAAAGCATCTCTTCTCTACCTGAGTGGCACTTGGACACCTCTGAGGTCAGATCCATGAGACTAAGTCAATTAGCTAGTGATGATGGCTAAAACCATAATAGTGAATCTTATAATAGATTCAAAATTTACGAGAAATTGCATCTTGTTAACAAGGTTGAAAAATATGAATACTGATCTTCAAAAAAATTAGATGCCAGC
This sequence comes from Ailurus styani, assembly GCA_002007465.1. Lineage (NCBI taxonomy): Eukaryota > Metazoa > Chordata > Mammalia > Carnivora > Ailuridae > Ailurus > Ailurus styani. Next base: position 1,281,381 of record LNAC01000472.1, on the reverse strand, counting down.
AATACAATCAGAACAAAATAGAATGGACACTGACTTAAACTTATATGGTAAAATTTGAATTTGACAGAAAATTAAGATTAGCAACTTGTGACTTGGGAAAATTGATCTCATTAAAATTAATGGCTACATGTGAAAATGCATACATCACAATCTGCAATCGGTGCAATTAAAATCTGAAAAAGCTAAAGAATGATATTTTCACTATATAATTTACATGCAAGCTAACAGATCCCAATAAAATTAATTCATTACAGTTAAAATAACAGTGAAAAATAATTGTGAACATTTACGAGCATTTGATAGAAAATTAATCAAGGAATTTTTTTGAAATTTTTACATTTGTCAGATTTTTAATTGAATTGTTGGTACACATAATTATGTAGCCAAAATATTTGAGAAGTTAAATGTCAATGTGAAATGTTGGAGTGAAAAAAAAAACACAAAAACTGATACTCTATAGAAGCTATAGAATACAATCGTGAAAAGCTCAAATTCTGATGTAAAATAATTTTGATTCTAAATCTTTGTCCTACTAAATGTGTGACCTTAAGCAATTATTTAACTGTTCTAATCCTCATTTTTTCTTTTTTTTAATCCTGTTTTTTCATCTGCAACATGGCAATGATGCATTATTGCCCATCCCACATTGTTGCAAATATTACATGGCATACTAGAAATAATATGCACGGTGTTGCATTGGGTACACAGTGAGCTTGCTACTTGGTTAAATGGACTGTTACCATTAGACATGAAGTTTATTAACTGCCTGTCTTTCTATGTTGAATTTTTTAATATAATAAATCTTTCTTTCTTCTACCTCTCTTACAAAGACCTTTCTTTCTTTCTATATTAACCCTTTCCCAATATTCTTGATTTGAAACTTTCCTACTTTTTTTATGATACTACTCAATCATTTGCCTTAATTCCTGAAACTAGAGCAATGTTGCTGTTATTTTTTTCTACTCACATTATAGTTTCCGTAATATATATTTTATGCTATTTATAATTATATCACTTTCAGAATTTGAATTGATTCACAGTCTGTCATTAGGGTCTACAATTATATAATAATACCTACTTACTTTATAAGGTATATACTCAATTTTCATAATTCTACCTACCCAAATAGATCAAGAGAGAAAATAAGTATTCCTAAATGTCAGCTCTTTAGATTTTGAAGTTATCTCTCATACATTAGTTGTTTCTTTTCCTAGGATAAATCTTGCTAGTTCTCATAGGACAAACTTTTGAATTTTAGTATATGTGCTGCCGAAGCGAGCACATAGGACAAACTTTTGAGACCATCCCAATAATCCTACTCAGAAAGCACTTGGGTCGTGAATATCATTCAAGAACATGGCATGCGAATCTTAACCCCACAGGTTTGAGCACTGAGTATAGAAATCATATTTTGTGTTGTTTAAAAAAGTGCTCCTGTTGGTACATCATGCAATACATACTTTTAATTTACTAGGTGGAGAAACTGAAGGCCAGGAAGGTAAATAACTTCTAAGATTATGTAAGTGACAAAACATAGTTTCAGAGTCAGATCTATTTGATGCCAAAGCCCACATACTTTCTTATACAGCTGCCTCCTCTATTCCAGGCCCCATTCATCAATAAATACTATGCACATAATGTTAGTATTTTTTAAATATTAACAAAACATAAACTTTGTTACTTTTAATCCTGAAGAACAAAGTAAATATATTTTATAATTTAGGTTGTTTAATTTTCTACGTTGTTTATTGTTTGAAATAAAATTAAATGTTTCAGCACCATTCCTGGATATATATATATATATATATACACACACATATATACATATACACATATATATATATAAATGTAAATGTACATGAGCACACACATACACGTATAGGCAATATGTATCAACGTATGTGAAAGACATGTGCATATGTATGTGTGCGTGTTTGTTTTTGAAGTATACAGACATACCTATACATATGTACATATGTTTTGTATATATATATGTGTCTATATATACAACATAAATACATATACATTGAAACATTGTTTTCTTGGTGTTTCTTGATATTTTCTAGACAAACGGAGTTATTCCAGTTATCTGCTTTGGATAAATGAAGTATGATATTTTGAATACTAACAGGAAAATGTGTTATAATTAAGTGAAATAATTTTCTAGTTTTTCTTCGCATTTAAATGGAGTGAAAATTCTGAAATTATAAGTCAAAACATGTTATATTCATTAACAGCTTGCGAAGTTATTTTTAAAATTCTGCCTGTAAATGCTTTCTTCAAAAAAGTATCTAAAATCCAAATGTCTACATATGTTAAATATTTTAGAGGAATATAGTTTTAAGGCTATATTCATATAAATTTATATGACCAGTGGACACAACATTTTTCTGAGAAAATACTGAATAATATTTCAAAATAATATGAAATAATACCACTTCTCAATGTCAAAATAGAGCAAAAAATACATATTTAAAAGTAAACTATCTAAAAGAAATTCCAGCTATTCTCTCATACATATTAAATATGTAAATACTCTGAGCGAATATTTAGACTCTTAAAAATCTGTATTTAAGGAAATAATTCTGAAGAAAAAGCTTTAATGACATTTACTAATTTTCTAGTATTATTTTTTCTAATTTTCTAATGATTTTAAAATGAAAAAAAGGCCTATTAATTAATATAAATATTACTTTGATTATAGATTTCAATCAAATAGAGAATTAGAGGGATTTAGTTCCTTCTCCATTTTCAGTTACCATCTACCAACTAGTAGAACTGCAGTAATAGATCTTAGTTTCAAGAGAGGAAAAGTTAGCTAGACACAAAGAAATCTTTATAACAATAAAAAAAAATGTTTTAAGATATAACATTTAGTTACCAGTGGCAAACTAAATTAAAACTATATTTTGAGAGACTGTAATTTTAGAGACCTTTATGGACCATTCCATCTACAGGTTTAAAGAATTCTTAAATAGTTAATATTGCTCTACACTCACAAAACACATATATAAATATTCACACTTTCCAGGTGCCTTAAAATAGCTTTTTCTACTCTTTATATGTTGTATTGTCAGTGGGCTATAGTACTGCACTTCAAATTCTCCTCTTTTTTCTATATCTTTTAAAATGTATGTGTTAGAGCCTCCCATTCATTCACTTATTCAACAAATATTTATTGAGTATCTAGTATACATGATGAGCTGGCATGTAATTTACCATCCAAGTGGAGACATTTGTGAAAGTGTAATAGGTGTTGATGACAAGAAAGAAGGTGCTGGTGACAGTCATGTCAGGACACCAGGCACAAAATGGAATGGTCCTGGGAAACTGGGGAATATGGGCACTTTGACCGTATGTACGCTGGAGACAAATCAGTGGTGGTCCCTGCTCTCATCAACCACACAGTCTCAGAGACAAGTTAGACCCAAATCAGAAAATCAGGTTTTTTTAAAAAAAATTATACATTATGGAGAAAACGCAGTGCTGAGTTGTGGAATAGGGTAGAGAATGTGAGAAGTTGGGGTGATCAGATCATTCTCTGGAAGTAATGTTTAAACTGAGAAATGAAGGATAAGAAAAATATTGACACGGGTAAGCACAGAGGGTGGGATAGGATTTAGGGGTGACATACTGGAAAAGAACTTCCAGGCAGAGGAAATCATACATGACAAATCTGAGTTTGTAAAACAGCTTGAAAAACTGAAAGTCTGGTTAGCCTTATGTCTCAAGAATCACACAGGAATGATCTGAAATCCCAGGAAACAGATTTTGCGAGGTCTTTAAAGATGCAGCAAGGAGTATGAATTGCCGCTAAGCAGACAAGTTATATAATTCCATTCTTAAAGCATATCACTCTGGCAGCTTTATGGAACACAATTTATAGAGCTAGAGACAGATGTTGGAGACTGTCTACAGTTGCAATAAGAATAGCAATTGTGATGATTAGCTAGACAAGGATACTGGTGATGGGGCTGGGGAGAAAGGAACTGACCCAAGATATATTTTAGAGGTAACACTTATCAGAATATATCTCTAGAAAATTGATCTTCAACACACTTTCTGAACTCTGGCCAATATTTTAAACTTCCTTTTAAATATTTTCAGCGTAGACATTTTCTGGGTCCATCAAATTTAACAAATCTAACACTAACCTCAAGATAATGTTCTCAAAGCCTGTTCTTCCTCTGGCGTTCCCTATATCAACTGTGATTTCCCCATTTAATTCAAGGTGGAAACCAAAGTTATGTAAGTGTATCTCCTCCCTCCCCTCACTTGTCACATTCAAATCACCATCAATTCCTGTCAATATTTTCCTCTAAACCTTTGAAATACAGTCTTCACCCAGTTCTTTACCTTTAGCACTACTATCCTTTATGGGCTAGTGGCAATTATATCCCACCCATAGCACTTTCAAGGAAAGAACTATTTAAGTTTTTTGAATTTCATATTCTAACTTCTCTCCAGTCTGCATGCTACTAATGGAACAGCCGGAACTAATTCTGTATTTGGAAGATCCGAAAAATGTAAGTTCCTTTCTTTCAGGAGCTCAGGGATTTGATCTTTCTTAAAGAACTTATCAAACTCAGGGTGCCTGTGTGGCTCAGTCAGTTAAACATCTGCCGTAGGCTCAGATCAAAATCCTGGGATCCTGGAATGGAGTCCAACATCAGGCTCCCTGCTCAGTGGGGAGTCTACTTTTCCCTCTGCAACCCCTGACCCTGACCCCTCTCCTGTTCATGTGCATGTGTGTACTCTCTCTCTTTCCCAAAATTAAAAAATACGATCTTAATAAATAAATAGACCAGTAATCTCATAAGTATATTTAAAAAAATAATAATTTATCAAACTCAACACCCAAAAAACAAAAAATCCAGTCAAGAAATGGGCAGAAGACATGAACAGACATTTTTCCAAAAAGGATATACAAATGGCCAACAGACACATGAAAAAAATGCTCATCACTTGGTATCAGGGAAATACAAATCAAAGCCACAATGAGGTACCATGTCACACCGGTCAGAATGGCTAAAATAAACAACTCAGGAAACAACAGGTATTGGTGAGGATGTGTAAAAAGCAGATCCTTCTTACACTGTTGGTGGGAATGCAAGCTGGTGCAGCCACTCTGGAAGACAGTATGGAGGTTCCTCAAAAAGCTGAAAATAGAGCTATGACCCAGCAGTTGCAGTACTGGGTATTTATCCAAATGATACAAACATAGTGATTTGAAGGAGCACATGCACCCCAATGTTTATAGAAGCAATGTCCACAATAGCCAAACTATGGAAAGAGCCCACATGTCCATTGACAGATGAATAGATAAAGAAGATATATATTTACCACATCTTCTTTGAGTATAGAATAGTACTCAGCCATCAAAAAGAATAAAATTTTGCTATTTGCAAGGAGGTGAGTGGAACTAGAGGGTATTATGCTAAGCAAAATAAATCAGTTAGGGAAAGACAAATACCATATGATTTCATTCATATGTGGAATTTAAGAAACAAAACGATGAACATAGGGCAAGGGAAGGAAAAATAAGAAGAAAACAGAGGGAGACAAAACATAAAGAGATTCCTAATTATAGGAAAAAAACAAGGTTGCTGGAGGGGAAGCAGGTGGAGTCATGGGGTAACTGGTGATGGCCATTAAGGAGGGCACTGGGTGTTATATCAAACTGATGAATCACTAAATTACCTCTGAAACTAATAATACACTTTATGTTAATTAAATTGAATTAAAAAAAGAAGAGTACACTGCAAGAGAGGTTACTTCCTTGATTATTTTGTTGTTGTTATGTTACATATTAATGCCATGCTTAAACCAAGTAGCTTGAATGCTTGCGATGCTAGTATCAGAATCACATTGAATCCTCTTCTCCTGATCCTCTGGGTCTGCTGAATCATAAGAATTAGGGCTCACCAAAAAAGGAAATAACAAAAGGTACATGTGCTTAGCTGGCATCAGCATTACATTTTTTTTAATTCCTTGAGGCAAATGAATTATTATCTGGATGGGTAAGACCTTGGTAACAAAAGTGGGAGTATATTTGTGTTAATGTGTTTATACTGTATTTTAGTAGTAGAAAAATAAAGAAACCTCAGGACACATCATTCATTTTATTCTATAGACTTTCATGCAGTTTATATAAGTGAAGCACACTTTTGTTTTGAATTTGTAAATAAAACTACTTTAATGTTTCTCTTTTGAGAAATATGTACTTTTAGATTCTTATTCTGTTCTCATAAAGATATATATATATTATACTAAAAAAACTTTATAGGACAAACCATTTTCCTTGGGGCAAATATTAATTCTCATGCTACTCTGTCGGCAAACGAAGTCCTTTTTGTTTTTAATTTTTGGATACTACCTGGAATTTTCTATATTTTCTAATATAAAAGGCAGAGATTTATCAGAAACTTCAGAAGAAGAGATGAAGGCAATTCATCTGGCACTGAGAAAGAGTTTAGGTCAATCATTTTAAAGACTGGCCTGATAGCATTACAATTTAGAGGCAATAAAACTAGAGCATTTCATTAAAAGAATATGCTCCTTAGGTCCAAACAAGACTAGTGAACGAGGGAAAGAAATTCTACCATTTGACTGAAGGACATAAAAGGCTGAGGAACTTGATTTACATGATTCCTGAGGTAAGTCCCTGATGCAGCGGCCCCCACTAAAAGGACTTGGAAAGAACTCAGAAGAAATACAATGTGAAAATTCACATCACCACTAAATTCTGGAAATGCTGGAAAATTTGCCCCAACATTAAGGAGAGATATTTTGTAATAACGAGGCCAATGGGCCTGGATTAAAAACACAACTATTAACAGGAATATTTAGCCAGGAAAAATAAAGTAAACATATTAAAATAGAAGTTAATATGTATTGTTTTCACAACCTCATTGTGTATTCCCTCGCTCAGAAATAGTAAATCCAAATGAACAGCAAGCCAAGTAATCATATAAGTGTTATGTGTATAATCATATAAGTGTTACTTCTTAAAGAGTACCTTAAGCCCGTTTCATTAATTATGGTCTGTAATATTTATTTTTCTTCAACCATTCCAGGAAGGAACTGAACACCTGGCAGTACATTTAGGAAATAAAAACTTGAAGAAGTCACTTTACCTTTGAAGACACAGTTTTCCAAATGGATAATGTGGTAGAGGGAAAAGATGAAAGAAGGGGATTGTAGTTTTTCATATATTCCACAAGCTAGGATGTCATGAATACAACGAATTTAATTAGAAGAAAATACCACATGGTCTAGAACATGTAGATGAAAGACTCGCAGACACTGAGAATCAGGTTAAGAGACACGTGTATCACTCCATTTTTGAGCTGAAAGTTTAAGAAAGTCATCTGGGTAGAATCAAAGGCAAAGTGTACATGATGATTATTGCCTAACAACAGATTTGCCTTTTAAGATAGGAAAACAATTGAAAGGGGTGCCTGGATGGCTCAGACAGTAGAGCATGAGACTCTTGATCTTAGGGTCTTGAGTTCAAGCCCCACATTGGATGTAGAGCTTATTAAAAAAAAAAAAAAGACATAAGGGCGGCTGGGTGGCTCAGTCAGGTAAGCGTCTGACTCTCAATCTCAGTTCAGGTCTTGATCTTAGAGTTGCGAATTCAAGCCCTGTGTTGGGCTCCATAGTGGGCATGGAGCCTACTTTAAAAAAAAAAAAAAAAGATATAGAAAAACAATTGAAAAATAGAAAACATAATTCCAATGTATAGAACCTTCAGAGAAAGGAAAAATGAATTTCATCCAAAGGCTTAGGAAATAATAAAATTTCTGAAAATGGGTAATAACAGAAGAACCTATTAGAAAATGACCTGATATCTAAAGTTTATAGAATGCAAAATAAATTAAGTTAAAAAGATATTATGGAGGAGTAGCAAAAAGTCAAAAGAAAAGAAAATGCTAATAAAAGGCAAGGGACTGAGATAAAAAGAAAGATATTTGAGATAAGGAAATATTATAAGAAATCCAATAAGGCAAAAACAAAATTAAAATCTACAAGAGTACAGTAAAGACCACAACTGCCATTTTCAAACATTGAATTACTGATAAGAAGGATTCCAGACACTCTCCTAGATAAATTTGTAGTTATAAAAATAAGTAAAACTACAAAAGATATGGAGGAGACTGAGAGGCTACTGAATTATAAAATGACTAAAAAACTGGAACAAAAGCAGTAATCAAAGATAAAATTTTTGACTACATAACTAATGAAAACATTGCACACAAAGAGTAAAAAACAGGGAAAAATTAGTGAGAGAGATCAATTTAGACTTATTCTGGAAAATTTTCACATTCACAACCATATTCACATGAGCTTCAAGACAGGAAAATAAAATTATATACAAAGTGGGTTATAATAAGCAATATACGGATTTGTCCTTAGTTCCTGGCACAAAGCTCCTAAAATCCTTAGAATTTCCTAAGTGATAGCATTTTAATATTCATAAGAAACCCCTTTTGTGCACACCTGAGTTCATGCTAATGAGGTGACAAGGTGGGACCTCTGGATAGTCTTAGGATGGGGCAGGTAACCAGACTAGTGATCAGAAACTTGGACCTTTGAGCCCCACCCACTAACCTCTGCAAAGAGGAAAAGGATCTGGGGGACCTGCAGATTAAGCTCTGTAAAAACTCCCAAACAAAGATATTTGATGGGTTTCTGGGCTGGTAAATGCACTCCAATGTTGGAAGGATGGCACACTCCAGTTTCATGGGAACAGAAGCGCTTGGGACAATTCTAGACCTCGCCTTATGCACCTCTTCATCTGGTTGTTAACCTGCACCTTTTATAATATTCATTTTAATAAACCGGTGAGCGTAAGTAAACATTTCCGAGTTTTCTGAGCCACTCAAGCAAATTTATCAAACTAGAGGAAAGGGTCATGGGAACCTCTGGTTTATAGCCAGTCTGTCAGAAGTACAAATGGGACTTACAACTGGTTTCTGGAGTGGAGTCTTGCGGGACTAGACCCTTAATCTGTGGGATCTGATGTTATTTTCAGGTAGATAGCAGCAGACTTATATTAAATTCACAGTATACTCAATGTCTTCTGAAAATGGGAGAACTTCTTGGTAGTGTAGAAAAAAAACAGCATGTCAAATAAAGGAACAAAATTCACACCAACTTCACATACCTGTATTTAAAAAAATTTAGAAGGAAATGGAGTAGTATTAAAACAGAGTTCAGGGAGAAAAACATTGGAAAACAAAAAAATTAGAATCAGGCCGCTTTCCTCTCATGTACAAAAGAAACTTAACAATATAATCACAAATGTAAGAATAGAAATAAACTGTTTAAGTACTACTTTAAAATAGTTTGTTAAAGACTCCTGATAGTCCATCTAAAAAAATAAATCCAGACCTGAGTAACTATACAATGGAAGAAAACAGATATAACTTATTTTATATTACTGAAACTAGTTAAGCATGTTTAAAAAATTTTTGAAGATGGCACTATAAAGCTTGGTGAAAGTCTCAAAAACTATTCTTAAAATCAAGATTTTTTTTTAAAGATTTTATTTATTTATTTCACAGAGAGAGAGATCATAAGTAGGCAGAGAGGCAGGCAGAGAGAGGAGGAAGAAGTCTCCCTGCCGAGCAGGGAGCCCGATGCAGGCCTCGATCCCAGGACCCTGAGATCATGACCTGAGCAGAAGGCAGAGGAGCAGAGGCTTTAACCCACTGAGCCACCCAGGCACCCTCATTTTTTTTTTTAAAGACTTTATTTATTTATTTGCAAGAGAGAGCATGGGCAAGAGAGAACACAAGCAGCGGGGGGGGGGGGTCAGAGGAAGAGGGAGAAGAAGACAGACATCCACTTAGGGAATCTGACACGGGGCTCAATCCCAGGACCCCAGATCATGAGCTGAGTGAAGGACAGCCACTTAACTGAGTCACCCAGGTGCCCCCAAATCAAGATTTAAAAAATGAATACCAGAGCTCTCGATTTAAATTCACAAATGATATTAACAAAGTCTAAAGCTTTGAGGTTATTAAATAAAATTGGAAAAAAATGTTGCACTACTTCTTTTGTTAGCACCTCTCCAAAATCTAGTGGTTGCTCCATTAGTCATCCGTTCTAAGGAAAGACATTTATTTATACTTGTGAAAATTGGAAATTTCTGAAATGCCCAATTATTATAAGGTATTTAGAGAAATTATGATATACTCATTTGATAAAGCACCATAGAAATCATGACATGTAAATGTATATTTTTATGTAACCATAACAATCAGCAGATTTAGCGACTGGTGTGTCATTTCCCACTACAGAATAGTGGGAAAAGTATTATGATACGAAATGCCTATCCAATTTGAATTAGGTTTGACCGAACATCTTACACATATGTGTCTGTATATATAGATGTATACATCATATGTATTAAGTACAATTCAAAAGAATTGATTCTAAAATTTTGCTTATAAGGAAACTTTGTGTGTCATTAACTTCCATTATAAATCATGGATATGCTGTTATTTTTATTGCTGGAACCCTCTGCTATAATTTTGAATTTTAATGATTTCTTATTATAGTTATCTATAATACATAATAAATGACAATCTTGCCATTATATTATCAAAATTAAGCATTTCATTAATATCTGGGAATTTGTGCTGCAGTATCGGCATTCAACATTTGTTTATTTCTGAGGTAACTGTACCTACAAGCATGTACTGGGTAGCAATTTTCACAATAAACGTCAGAGTCAATGTTTAACAAAACAAAAATGAGTTTTTATATGTATTGATGTTTTATGCATAAGCATAAATGGCTACATGTGCGCATATCTCATGTTAGGAGAAAGTGGGAAATACAGAGCTAGCAGTACATGTTAGTTTTATATGAACAAGAAGAAAAAAATATGAAAAATTTTCCAGTTAAATATGAAAGATAAAATACAACATTTATCATCACACCCTTCTAAAAGTTGACAAAAATGAAAGTAAAGACATTAACACACACACACAGATTTTAAAAATGAAATTATAGCAGAGATGTCAACCATAATTTGAAGTTGCAATTTTAATATACTAGTAATAAACAACTCATCAGACTTGGGAAAGGTGGATGCTAAGTATCTATAATTTTTTGCCACTGCAGAATCCTGGAAGAACCCAGGAATTAGAGATGGCAGGTATCACTGCTGGCAGGGTATGGGCGAGTCTGAAAAACAGAAGATATGTTTGAAAGTCTGATTTAAGAAGCCCTTACATATGCTGACATAAGATGAGGGGTGTACTATGGAGAAATTGATCCACAGAAAATCTGGATTTCAAAACACCAGTCAGAGCTAAGGGTGAGCACACCAAAGGAAAAGGGGAATGAATGAAATGTCAGCATCCTGAGCAGAGATATCCCACTATGGCTATCAAAGGACGATGAAATACCACCATATATTTGAGGAACGGCTCGAACATGAAAGGCCCAGACAAAAAGAATAATACATTGAAAAGGAAAATGAAGAAACCAGAAAGAATACAGGAAAGTAATACATAATTATGAAACAAATACTAAGGAATATTCCAAAAAGAGAGCGAGAAAATTATAGTATGGTAGCAAAAGCTAAAAATCAACAGAAAAAAAAAATTGGAAGATAAGTTTGAGGAGATCCCCCAGAATATAAGACAATAAAGCAATGATATAAAGTAGACACTTTTCAGAAACTTAAAGTTGTAAAAGTTTACTGAATATTTTGGGGGAAGCCAGTGAGGAGACATATACATATCTCTTAAGAAAATAATATAATGTAATAGTGATAGGTACTATAAGAAAAGAAGAGAAAAAAGAGACAACTACTAATTCCATGGAGAACAGGAAGTTGAATAAGATAATATAACCACAATATAGAACTTGGTTTAACCATTATTAAGATGTATATGGTAATAATTATAATGTAAAGAGTAATGATGAAATTAAATATAACTATACTATAATGGAAGGATGGAGTAGGAAATATGCATTAGGGTGGAAGTCTGTTTTTTTTTTAAGATTTTATTTATTTATTTGACAGAAAGAGAGATCACAAGTAGGCAGAGAGGCAGGCAGAGAGAGAGGGGGAAGCAGGATCCTTGCTGAGGAGAGAGCCCGATGCGGGCCTCGATCCCAGGACCCCGAGATCATGACCTGAGCTGAAGGCAGAGGCTTAACTCACTGAGCCACCCAGGTGCCCCAAGGGTGGGAGGTCTGTTAATCAAAGAAGAAATCCAAGCCCTTTTTGTTCATGTCTGAAAGGGAAAGATAATACACGAAACTGAATTATAAGGAAATAGAAGTATTACACATTTTATGTAAATATATATATACAAACAGACACATATACATATACATATATATGTATGTAGAGAGAGAGAGGGAGGGAGAGAAAAAGTGAGAGAAGTGACAAGGAATAGCTAAAAGAGTTTAAATTAACTGCATCTGGGAAATGGTAATGAGACTGAGAAATGCTGTATAATTGATTACTAGTTTGTACAATTTATAAAACTACTTGATTTTAAGATTATGAATACATAGAACTTTGATAAAAATAGAAGTGAAATTTCAAAGTGATGCTTAAAAGAAAGAAACCAAAATGTTAAAGGTAGGTATATCCAGGTGGTCAGATTATAAGTGTCTTTAATTTTCTTTACTATACTTCATATTTGTATTATGAAATTTTTCTTCAATGAACTTGTATGACTATTCTTTTGAATCTGTATTATTATTACAAGCAGATTAAAAAGACTGAGAAAAAACGGAGCAAACTCAGCAAATGTGATTTTAAAATAGCTTATTATTATGAAAAATTATGAAATTAAAGAAGATAATTTTTTGAAAGATGTATTTATTTGACAGAGAGAGAGAGTGAATGAGACCACAAGCAGGGGGAGAAGCTGCGAGAGGGAGAAGCAGGCTCCCCACTGAGCAGGGACCCCGAGGGGGCCTGGATGCTAAGATTCCAGGATCAAGACCGGAGCCAAAGACAGACGCTTAACCCACTGAGCCATCCAGGTGCCCTAAAGATAAATAATTACTGAAAATAAATATCTAAATATTTAACATACTTTATGAGAATTAATAAGCATGTAAAGGAATATAGACCTTGCTCTTTAGCAGATATTTTTAAAGACTGTTAACACTTAAACTTTGAAGATTGCTTGGATAATTTGAATAAATGGATTTGACATCTTGTTAAAAAAGAAACTGTTCCATTATATTATTCTGTATACTTTTTTAAAATGCTGAATATTAGTCTCAGTTCATCAGTGTGAAGCATTTTCCTCTAAGTGAGAACAGATGGTTTTTATTACTAATTCAGAAGATTTTTTTCCCCCAATAACATAGACTGAAGTTATAAATGGGATTTCCCAGACTTACTCCATTTTGGGCCATATGTTTAAGAGAAATTATGCTTACTCATAAGAGACAAGAAGAAGCGCTAAGCAAAAATGAGTTTGACATCTGAAACGTATTGCGAAGGGTCTCTTACTATCATAAAGAAACATCTGCTCTCTGTGTTGTTCACACAACTCGTTACTAGATTGTCATTTGAATACTACTGCCTGGGCATTGCATTTTCCCAAACATCAATAAGTATTATCGTTACCGTCAAATGATAGCATTAAATAAATTCTACCCAGGATTTCCTAAATGGGCAGAGTTGTCCCAAGATGACACAAGAGAAACTTTTATGGGTTCTTAAATTCAATTGGATTATATATGTATCTCATATCTGTCTGTATTTTCAGCCCCTCTTGAATTATGCTTGAAATGCAGATGTTCAATAAATGACTGACCTTATATTTAAGGAAATAATTAAGAATTTCTTAATTCGTCACTGAAATAAGGTTTAGGTTATTCCCATGCTTTAAAAATACAGTGGTTTCTAAGTTCTACATTCATTAACCTTGATGTTGATCATCTGTTATAGTTTCTGTATTTCTAATAAAGGAATTTTGAATTTTCTTAATTAAATAATTTAAATGAATTTCTAAATATTTTAATAATATTTCTTAGCATTGTCAGGGATACAAAATCTCAAAACGCTTCTATAACTCAAGCCAAATTTTTAAAATGTTCAAAGCAAATCTATATCCCTTGGACAATTAAACTAATTCATTAATTAAACTAATTCACTAATTTGCCTGCACTTCAACCTGGTCAGCTCACTCATTTGATCTTCATATAAATTCTGACCATTTTGATTTGATCTTTCCATTCCTGGCATTATATTTACTTCTATACACTGTCTATAAAAAAAATCACTTTTCTAACATTGGAGGAGAATGTTTCTACCATTTAGTCTTTTTTATAAATTTTTATTTTTTTTTATTTGAGAGAGAGAGAAAGAGAGAACAGAGCAAGAGAGAGCATGAGTGGGGGTAAGGGACAGAGGGAGAAGGAGAAGCAGACTCCCCACTGATCAGGGAGCTTGATGCCAGGCTGTGTCCCAGGACCCTGGGATCAGGACCTGAGCCGAAGGCAGACACTTAACTGATAGACCACCCAGGCGCCCCTACCATTTAGTCTTGGCATAGTTTACAACTCTAAATTTACCTAAGTGGAAAAAAAAAAAAGGCTTATTGCCCTTTTCTTAATTTACTAGTGATTCATCTAATCAGTTTGGTTCAATTTTGTGCTTATGAAGCTTTTTTTTTCTTTTCTTTTTAAATTCAGTGTGGTAAATGTGAAAAGAAAAAGCCTCCACATTTAGGGAATTCAGACTCAGAGCTAGAGACACCAATATCAAAAAATAACAAAGACTATACATTCTTCAAATACATATTAGTTTATGAAAATGTCACATTTTAATTTTCCTATGGAAATTTTCAGGTAGACACAAGACTAAAGAGAGTTGTCTGATGAACACCTAAGGACCCATATTTAGTTTGAATTAGTATCAACATAAGGACAATTTCGCTTCATCTATAAAATTTCCCATTTCCCTATGCTCAGTGTTCCACTGGATTATTTGGAAGCAAATCCACAATATAAGAATCATTTTGTCAGGAAATATTTCAATTTGTACCTCTAAAATTTTAATAAATATATTGTTTTTAATAAATATTTTAATAAATATTTTCATTTAATAATACATTTGTTGTTAATAAATATAGTAATACTAAATTATCATGATTAAAATAGCAAAGCTCTAAAGTTTTATTACCCAAGTATCTTTATTACTTTAAGAACAAAGACAGAGATAGAAACCTCCATATTCTGCCTCCTGCTCATCTCTCTGCTCTGACCTTTGATGGAGAAGAAAAGTCTTTCAAGCCTTCATGACTTCTTGCATTTTTTTCCACTGTATATTTTTAATCTTGTGAGTGGCAATCACATTTCTACTCCAATACACCAAATAAATCATTCTTAGGGAATGACTATATTGTTTTATTTTTCATGAATTCGTTTAAGAGTGTGATTCCTTTCCAGACCAGTCATTCATAAGGGAGGGAAAGAAGCTCTTAGAGGGCAGGGACTAGATATTTTCTATTTATATTCTATCAGAGACCACAGGTAAGTACCTGACATATAAAAAGCATTCGATATATCTTAACGAAGACAATAGGCAAGATATAAATTTCCTTTTTTACTAGTTTAATTCCCAAAGAGACAGTTTTAACTGGTTTTATATTTCATTTGGTACATGGGAACTCAATAAATGTCATATAATAATTTTGGGAAGGTGAGTCATCCATGTCAGACCACAAATAGAGAATTATGTATGGTTTTTGTTTTTCCCACTCCTCAGTGATTTTAGAATTGTTCTTGTCACTGTCACAGAGAGCCCAGACTTACTGTTAAAAATGGAAATCTGCCAACAGATCCTACAACATGAAAACACCTTGGCAGATTTTGTGACAATATATGATAATCTGTGATGTAGAAACTTCACATTTTTTGTTTTATTTTAAAGAGATGTACTAATTCCAACAAAATTGTAATTGCATATTATTTTGGTACTATTTCAGGATGCTGCCTTTAAAATTTGCAGAGAGTGATTGGAAAAAATCACAGTGGATAGTATCATTAATAAAATGGATTATTCTAGAAAAATACTGAGAGACGATGAATAATACTTTTTTGGCAAGGGCACTGCAAATTTTTCTTTTAAAAATTATTTTTATCATCACATTATTCAAATATGTTCTTACACAAGAAATTTCTCTCTGCTGCTCTCTCCCCTTTCCTCCTTCCAATTCTTGTGTTAGAAGCTACTGCTTTTAGCCAGTATTGTAATTTTCTAGACTTTTGATTTTTCAGCTTATATTAATTGTGTGTGTACGTATGTGTGTGTGCACACATGCAATCTCCTTGGATTATTTGTCTGATTCATAAAAAGAAAAGCTTATTGGTTTCACTTAGGGATATTGAGTAATTTCAAATAATTATAGGAAGAAAGTTTATAAGAAATAGAAAAATTTCAGAGAGTTTTTGTTTCATTTCATTTTCATATGTAGAAAGTTAGAAAAAACACTGGGGGATAAATGGGGTGATGTTGGTCAAAACTATGAACTTCCACTCATAAATTAATAAGAGATAATAGTCAATAATACTGTATTAAATACTTAAAAGTTGGTAAGAGAGTAGATCTTACATGTTCTCATCATAGGAACAAAACGGTTATTATGTGATGGAATGGAGGTATGAGATGAGGCTTTGGTGGTAACTGTATTACAATATATAAGTGTAACAAATAAGAAAATTGTACACCTTAAATTTACACAATGTTACATGTCAATTATATCTAAATAAAGTTGGAAAAAATCAAACTCAAAAACAGATGTTACCAGCAAAATCACAAAGCATGTATCTTTGAATAAAAATAACAAACTAAATTACAAAAATACATATATGAGGTAAGTAGTAAGCTTGATATGAAATGAAAGATATCAAGGGGTTATTTCATTTTAATCATGTATTATGTTAAAAACAAAAGTACCTCTTACTGATATGTGTTGAAGTATTTAATTATAAAATAATATGTTATCTGGAGTTTGTTTTAAAGTAATACAATGGTTGCGTGTGTGTGTGTGTGTGTGTGTGTGTGTGTGTGTGTATTGGAGGAAGGGAATTTTGAATAGATGAAGCAAAATTGTCCACATGTTGATGCTAGCTGAAATGGGTCAATGGGCCTATTCGATTAATTAGATTATCACTTTTGTATTTATTTGAAAGTTTCCATACTAAAAAGTTTTAAAAGTAACATAATATTTTCATAAGCTAATATGTATTTAAAATCATGTGACATTTAGTATTTTAAATTTAAGCTCATAGTATTTAATTTATTTTATTTTATTTTTTTAGAGTATGAACACATGTCACAAAATTTATTCTACTCCTATAAGCTCATAGTATTTTAAATGAAACATTTCTTATTGTGATTTCACAAGTCTGAGTTGGTTAAAAATGAATAAAATAGTAATGATAGGGGGCCTGGGTGGCTCAGTGGGTTAAAGCCTCTGCTTTCGGCTCAGGTCATGATCTCAGGGTCCTGGGATCGAGGCCCGCATCGGGCTCCCTGCTCAGCGGGGAGCCTGCTCCCCCCTCTCTCTCTGCCTGCCTCTCTGCCTCCTTGTGATCTCTCTCCCGCTGTGAAATAAATAAATAAATAATCTTTTAAAAAAATAGTAATGATAAACTGTAATAATAAGACTTAAAATAAAGGTTTAACTTCTGGACACTATGGAGCAAAAAGTCTTTTCACACTGATAAAATAAAAATAAATTAACTTCCCAGTAAACATATTATGAGGAAGTTTATCTATTTTTTAAATTTGTTATTTGTTTTTAAAAACCTCTAATGGCGGGGGTGCCTGGATGGCTCAGTTGGTTAAGCATCTGCCTTCTTCTCAGGTCATGATCCCAGGGTCCTGGGATAAAGTCTTGCAATGGGCTTCCTGATCTCCAGGTAGTCTGCTTCTTCCTCTGCCTGTGCCCCTCCCCCAGCTGCTAATGCATTCATTCTCTCTCTATCTCTAAGAAATAAAAATCTTTAAAATAAAAAACTTCTGATGGAATTCAGTATGTTAATAATTGAAAAAATATAAATACATTCTAATGTTTCTACACACCATAAGAAGATTTAAACAATCTTTAGAAACAAATTAAGATTATAAAAATAAAGCTACCCAAAAATGATCATTTTTAATAGTTATTACTTTCGTTTTCTAAATTTTCAAAAATTAACACAGGAATGTTTAAAAACACACAAAAATGCAGTTATCAGACCTTTAAATTCATCTGATTGTTTTTCTTTTATATACATACTACTTAAAGATTGAAAATAACAGATTAAATCTCTCTATATATCCATTGATATAAGATAGTCATTAAGATCAAATATGATTATTTTTTATTCAATAGAGGTATTTATTTATTTATTTATTTATTTATTTATTTATTTATTTAATGTCCAAGGTGGAACCTTGACTCCTTGGGGTTCTTTGTGAGTTCTCTATCAATCTTCAGTGAACTGGAACATGTGAGGTAATGGATTGTTTATACACTGTAAATCTACTTTCAGTGAGCTGGAAATGTGGGAGATAATAGGTTGTTTATGATTTGCAAATCTGTTCAGTGAGCTGAAAATTTGTCAGATAATGGGCTGTTTATGAATTCTAAATCAATATTCAGTGAGCTGGAACTATGTTAGATAATGGGCTATGTATGAGTTGTAAATCTGTTTTCAGTGAACTGGAAACATGTTAGATAATGGGTTGTTTCTGAGTAGTAAATCTATTTCAGTAGTTGAAAACATGTTAGGCAATGGGTTGCTCCTGAATTGTAAATCTGTTTTTTAGTAAACTCAAAACCTATTTAATAAAGGACTCTTTATATGTTATAAATCTGTTTTCAATGAGCATGAAATGTACTAGAATAATGGCTTCATTTTGACTAGAAGATCCCACTTTACTAGTAACATGTCACCTAATAGATTCTTTATGAGTAGTGGATCTATGGTCAGCAATTTAGAAACATGGAATGAAGTTCCCCTGTTTACATAAGCTTTGTTACTTCAATCTATTTTCGGCATGTTATTCTCTGTGAATTATGGTTCTACTCGATTATGGAAAATGGAGTGGAAAGCTAAGAAGGATCTGTTTTCACTGATGTTCCGCCAAACTAATGTTTGAAGTCTACTGAGATTTGTTCATTTTTAGCAGTTACCAGTTTCTTCTGGAACTCAGGAAATGCTATAAAACACAGAAATGATAGGTTCTAGCTTCAGTGGACTTAACAATCAAACATACATAAATGCTTAATAAGAAATGGGGAATATTCAACACAGCAAATTTAAAGTGAATATCACCTAAATTAAGCATAGGCTAAGATAAAAAAAAAAAGAAGAAACTTGTGATCTCATTGGGAAGACAACACAGGCAAACATAAATCAATGAAACATAATGTAAAGAAAAAGCCTCAAATACATGATTGAAGCCAAAACAAAAACAACTTCACATTGGGTGTGATATTGTGATTTATAAGAAATTTACATATTTGGTTATTCAGATGACTAAAATATATTTCTCGCATATATTTGGTCTTCGTCCATGGTTCCCGGTGTCTGAGAACTGTTTATTGGTGTGAGGCAGCCTACACACACACACACACACACACACACACACACACACACACACACACACACACACACACACTGGAATTGGGTCTGGAAATGTTTTTATTACTGTCAAGCAACTAAGGAGAAAATGATCGCTGGATGTGGGACAGGTAAGTAATAAAAGTTAATTAGAGTCAAGAAAAATATATTTTTTGGTAACAAATTGATTTTCAGTCTCTTAGTCAACTTTTAAATATGTAAATGTTGCCCAATGATTTTTTATCTGTTGTTAATTACTATTTCAGTTTTTAGGAAAATTGAGGAGAATAAATACATATATTCCCTTACCAATCATTATGTAAATTATGCTTAACTTACCAGTGTGAATATCAGGTTTTTAAATTTATTTTAACTCGTTATTTAATATTTTTATTTAAAAAAATCTTTTTCGAGGAAGAGAGTAACCACACAAGTGTGGGGAGGAGGGGCAGAAAGAGAGGGAGAGAGAGAATCTTAAGCGGGCTCCACAATCAGCATGGAGCCCAATGTGGGGTTCTATCTTACAACCCTGAGGTCATGATCTGAACAGAAATCACGAGTTGGATGCTTAATGGACTGAACCACCCAGGTACCCCTCATAAAGTCTTTTTTTTTTAAAGTATGTATTATCTGAAGTCTCTTAAAACCTACCATTCACTAATGTCACATCTCTTTTTCCAAACACAAATTCCTGCTCTGCAAGGAAAACTTCTTCCAACTTCCAAAGCATTATCTTCATGGATTGGACTTCATATTTATAAATAATGGGTTCAAACCTCACTTTTTAAATTAATTTTGGGCAATATCTCTTAGGGTAGATACCTACACTCCTCTTGTGTTCTTTCAATAATTTCATATATCAATCATGTTGTTCTAAGCCAAGTAATGCACTATGAAGATGTTTCCTACCCTGTATTTTTGTTTTTCCTGCAGTTAAAATGTTCTCTTTTTGTACTTGCTTCAATTTTACTAACATTTTAATTCTTTATAAATAACACACCAGTTAAACATAATATAAAGTTTGTGATGCTTATACATCAATCTATCAAAGCCATTTTTCTTCTGAAATGCTCCCATCCACAGTCCTTGCACTCTTGCTTCAATCTGGAGCATGAGGTTTATATGCCTGATGCACAATTTTCATGGTGGGGCAAACTTTTTGTTGTTCGTGTTAGATTCTCTTATATCTTGAAGACCAAGTCTTTCACTTTATTGTCTTATTCCCTTCCTTTACTAGATACATATTCTTCTACAGATTTCTAAGAAAAGTACACCAGAATTAAATATTTGATGATCATACACATCTTAAAGTGTCTTTGCATTGACTGATAATTTGGCCAAGAATAGAATTCCAACTGAAATTTGTTTTTTCTCCAAATTTTGAAAGCAGTACTCCAAAGATGATATTAACAAGTTAAATTCCACTCTGATTCTTGTCCCTTAATATATAATTTTTTTCTCTTTATAAGATCTTGAGCTTTTTCCTCATATGCAGGATTTGTTGTTTTCTTTTGTTTCTTGTGCTGAACACTATGAGATTTTATAATATGAAGAATTGTGTCCCTCAGACCTGAAATTTTTTCTTATATTTTATCACTTCTCTGACATGTATTGGATTTCATGCATTAAAGTTTCTAAGTCTATTATCCTTTTCTCCTGATTTCCACCTATTTGTCCTTCTTTCAATTTTATAAGCATTTACACAACTTTATTTTCCAAATTGTTAGTTGAAAATTATTACTTTAAATTGTTAACTATCATATATTTGATTTCTAAAATCCCTTTCCCATTCACCAATTATTCTTGTTTTTTGGCTATTGATTTTATTGATGCATAGCTACTTATAATGTCTTACTCATATTTTTTAAATATTTTTTTGTTTATTTACTTGACAGAGGGAGAGATCACAGGTAGGGAGAGAGGCAGGCAGAGAGAGGGGAGGAAGCAGGCTTTTCACTGAGCAGAGAGCCCTATGCGGGGCTCGATCCCAGGACCCTGAGATCATGACCCCAGCTGAAGGCAGAGGCTTAACCCATTGAGCCACCCAGGCGCCCCTTACTCATATTTTTAAAAGTTTTACTATTCCCTGCTTAAACATTTTCTGTAGATAACTTCTTTTCTGTTGCTTGGTTTTGGTTTCTATCTTTCTTATTTGAGGCATTCCTCAAATATCTGGTGATCTTTGGCTGTCTATTCACATTTAAGTGTAAATTATTAAAAAACTGATTAGAAACTCTGGTCAAGGATGTGTTTTACACAAGGTGCTTTGGCTTCTTCCATAGGGAATCTCAAATAGTACTATCTTGAGATCTAAGGATTAAGACCATCAATTTCTTTGGAGAAAGAGTCTCCTGAGTTTTACCTGAGCCTGTATTCAACATCAGGTAGAGAATTGTAACAAAATAGATTTGGAAAATTCAAATGTTTTGTTTTGGTCACCACCTTACTTCTGGAATATCAGGGTCTCCACACCCAGTGATTTCTTTAGGGTCTTCATGGCAAATGATTTTACTCTATGTTCCTCTTCCTCCCTCTAGTCAGTTTTAATTGGAATTTTCTTTTCTGTCAGGGTTTTTACTAACTTTGCCCTGATGACTTTCAAATTTCTTGATATTTTTCATCACTGTTTCTCCTTATCTTTTTGTTTCTGTGTGTTTTTATTTTATTCATTTTTGTACTCTCATTTCAATTGCATTTAGAAAGAATGAATATATAATATCTACTGTTGTTAATTCTGTTAATAATGTCACTCCTCATGTTTTTGCATCACCTGTTTATTTTTATCCTAATTTTCTTGTTATGAAACCCATTGCTCCTTGTCCCTTACCATTATCAGAGGTCAAAGTTATTCAACCCATACACATAGTCTTATACAGAAAATATTGAAGTCATGTAGCAATCGTTATTAAGAAATTTAAAATGGTGAATAAATATTAATTTAGTTACTTTTACAAGTTTCCATCTGAATGTTTCTCACTTTAGGAATTTAATCAAACAATCACTAGGTAGAGAATGGTGTAAGAAATTTGCTTGAAAATATGAAATGAGAAAAAGAAGAATAGATTCTTCGACTCAGTTATGGAGAAACTGCAACTAGAATACTGGAGGCCTATTAATAATGGGGTTACACTACCAGGGTTTTAAGACTATGCGTATACGGAGATGAAGTTAGTTTAAAAATTGTCCACTGGATTAAATTCAATAAATGAGCAATCTATATAGTTCTGAGCTAATTCTTCTCTGATAATGGCCCACTATTTATTTAAGTTTTATGTTAGAAAAAAGTTTTAGAATATCATCTTAACTCATATATATTTCACATGCTTATTGTATTTCTTATAATATACTCCAAAAGTATTTCTTAAATTTAAACTGTCCTGGGGTGCCTTGGTGGCACAGTCAGTTAAGCATCTAACCCTTGGGTTTGCCTCACTTGATGATCTCAGGGTCATGAGATCAAGCCCTGTGTCAGACTCCACACTCAGTAAAGAGTCTGCTTGAGTTTCTCTCTTCCTCTCCCTCTGCCCCTGCACCCCACATCTTGATCTCTCTAAAATAAATAAATAATTATTCAAAGAAAAAAATTGTCTTACATGATAAACATAAAATTAAATAACAAATTAATAAATATTCTAGGTTTCATAACATTAAGATATATAAGAAATAAAGTATAGAATATATACCTAATTGAAATAGCCTACATAAGTAACTATCTCAATTCTCTCCTTAACATTTGTTTTTGAATATTCTGTTAAAAACTTGGATGGAATTCTCACTGACAAGAATAAAGAAATACTATGAAAATGTTTACTTTCATATAATTTATAAAAGAACAAACTAGAAGATCATTTGCAATTCATAAGAGAGTTAATGAAATATAGTGCATTCACAATATATAATATTACTTTGCTATTGAAAGGAATATATATCAGTTCATTTGACTATATTTATATGAATTTTTCTGGATGGAAAAAATTAAAGATTATAAAATAGAGAAAGAACAGTAATACACAGTTTTTATTTGTATAAGTACATAAGCATAGGTGTCTGTATAACATGTAAATTATTATATAAGTTAAGAAATTACATAAGAGTACATATCTGGTAGTAACATGAACTTCCTTGGGATGGAAGTGGGTAATAATATAAGGGAATTAAAAGTGAAGAAAAAAGCAAGCAAGCAATCAAATGACTCCAACTCTAGATAGAATAAGATGAAGATAATTTTTATAAATGATAGAGAACAAAGAGAGTTAATTTGAGGTATTGGCAAAACTCCTAGAATTTATCTAATCCCCTGTTGATGTTAATAAAAATAAAATTTCAGCTGTGAAAAAATGCCATTTTCATTGGAATGGATTTTTTTTTTCACAAATAGAATTGAATAAGAAAGATTCTGAAAATTTCACAGTAGTTTCTGCAGCAAACTATTTTTATCTTTGCAGTGAGGATCTGTTTTTACATACGGTTTCTGAAAAAAAAAAGCCTTAGGTTTAAAATATCAATTCTCATAGGTAACTCCATTCCTGCTAAGAGAAATTTAGAAATTTTTGCACATACAGTGAAAAAATAGCCAAATGTTAATCATGTCAGTGAGGCATCTGCAAATGCTTTAGACTGCAAAAGTATTTGAAAAAGAAAAGTTAGAGGGTATTAACTTTTAATAATAACCTATTGATTTAAATGTGTATGATTTATAAATGGATAAAGGGCAGTAGTGAAGAAAGTGTATTAACTTTATGAAAGTAATTTTAAACAAAACACTATGTAGCCTTCAGAACCTGAGAGGAGAATACGTAACAATTTTAATTCAATGATGGCATACTATATACAAGAATATAAGTTATCAGCCAAGAGTCAATGTTTTTGGTATTTGACTTTGAGAAATTAATTGAAACTCAACAAAAGCTCCTACTAAGGCAATAAAAAACAAAAGTTAGGGTAAGTTACAGACAACTGTACATAGACCATGTTGGAAATGTGCTGGTAATCATGATCACTAAGTACTCACTACCGTGGAATTCAGAAAAACTCTTTGACCTGGTTACTCATGCCAAGATTCAGACCTCCCGACCTCATATAACCAGATATATCACACATATACCAGTTAAATAAGGAAGCTACATATTACAAGATTATTTTTCTTGAAGTAAAAAATATTTTTAATGTCTTAAAGACACTGAATAATTTTTACTCTGTGTCAAGTATGATTTATGGGTTTGCAACTATACCTTTTAAGAAAATTAAGAGATTCCCAAATTTCTCAAGACTGGATACTATCTAGGAGAAGACAGTAGTCATACATTGAAAATATTCATGCAGTCGCTATCTGTTTCAAATATTCTTTCCAAATTAAAAGAAAGAAAAAAAAAGGAAGGAAGGAAGAAAACTAAAAATACAAAGAAGGGAAATGAAAAGAATGTGCTTTTTGGGGGCACTTGGGTGGCTCATTGGGTTAAAGCCTCTGCCTCTGGCTCAGGTCATGATCTCAGGGTCCTGGGATCAAGGCCCGCATCGGGCTCTCTGCTCAGCAGGGAGCCTGCTTCCTCCTCTCTCTACCTGCCTCTCTGCCTACTTGTGATCTCTCTCTGTGTCAAATAAATAAATAAAATATTTTTTAAAAAAAGAATATGATTTTTTTGAGAAAATAGACATCTTTTGCATATTTTCACAGCATCATCCTGATAATAATGCAAAATGGTAAAATTATTCCTCTCATTTTAGAACATTATTTAAAGAAAAACTGATTTCATCATGACATAAGCAAGGCTCTACTGAGAAATAGACAAATGGACCCATAATCTGTCCAGTAACATATTATTGCTGCTTATCTCTATGTTTAAACTGGAAATATATTATAAAATCCTTACATTCAAAATTATTAAATGCTTTGTGATATATTTCCCTGATAATTCAATGTAATATCACTGTGTAGTGTCTTTAAGCAAACAAAAAAAAAATAGAAAATAATTCAAATTCTGTTATCTGGAAGACTCTTTATTTTTTTTTTTTTTTAAGATTTTATTTATTTATTTCACAGCGGGAGAGAGATCACAAGGAGGCAGAGAGGCAGGCAGAGAGAGAGAGGGGGAAGCAGGCTCCCTGCCAAGCAGAGAGCCCGATGCGGGCCTCGATCCCAGGACCCTGAGATCATGACCTGGGCCGAAAGCAGAGGCTCTAACCCACTGAGCCACCCAGGCGCCCAGGAAGACTCTTTAAAAAGATTAATCTGCCCGATACAGTAAAATGAAACAATGTGTTGTTTCATTTCATGATAATTTCCATACAGCAAATGCAAACTTCAAAATAATCACATTTAGATTTAAACCACCAAATCAAGGCCGACTGTTGGATAACAATCAATACTTTGCATCGTTGCTCAAGATTAAAGAGCTTTTGAATCAGGGCCTGATTAATCATTTCAACTACTATTGTACTAGGCAAGGATAGCAGGGAAATTTGTTTACATATATTATTATAAGAGAAGGTCATGCTATGACATAATCTGACAATGTTGAAATGCAAATGTTTCATTTGGACATTATTTTTATTCATAGAAAGTTGAACTAAGTTGTCAAATATTTCCTTCTCCCTTGACACCTAAAATAGCATGGAAATGTGGTAACTGAAGATTCATTCATATTTAATCATTTCAGAAGGAGCCCTATTTCAAAGAAAAATAGTTTTAGAATTCACATTGCAAAATGGATTCAAATTTATACCTGGTCCAGCATTTCTCTCCAACCTAAACTCTAAAGAAATAAGCAAGCACCCATAATATTTATAACTGTGACAACATTCCTATTCCACCAAGTCAAACTTCTGATAAATAAATACTTTCATAAATGTAAGCCTTAATTATTTTCCCCTTTTCCTGTGGCCTACTTCAGTGGAGACTTGTGCCCATTTTCTTTAATTAGCATATATGAAATATGTCCTCTATTGCAGGGTCTCATGTGTACAAAAATATATTTCAATTTTAAGGCCACCTACTGACCTCTCTGAAAAAGCCACCTTACACATAGGTTTGTATACATAATGGCAAATTTTCCTGCTAAGCAAGTAAACTCTATGCCATGCAGACAACACAAGGCTAAAATTAACCAGATATTCATAAGAAATTACTGAAGGACTTTTCTAAGAATAATTTTTAAAAAACCTAGATACCTACCAGAATACATGGATTTTCCACAATTTTGCCTGCTGGTAATCTATTTATCTTGTAAAAGGCAGATTTTTCAAGGCTTAGAGAATCCCACTTTAAACTCTAGTTGTCAACTTCATTCTTTCAAAAGGAACCATTTAGTGGAGTACAAACTTTGTAGTAACATCTATTTATTACACACACCCTCAAATAAATAACTGCCTCCTAGAATATTGAGGCAAGCGCTGGTGGGGAGGGGGATGTCTCAGCTTTTGATGAGATACGTATGAAGAAAGTCTTAACGTACTCATTCTTGACCAGTACTGAAAGTTCTTTGTCTTATAAAGTTCAGTTATAAACCAAAAAGTAAGAGGGACCCATACAAACATCCCAAGGCTTAAAAATGTCACTTGGGATAAGACTAACACTTTATTATGATTTTTGTAATTGCTTGAATAAAAAGGATGACAAAGAAGATATTTATATAATAATCACATGCTCAGAAATTATAAAATTTAGTCAAGCATCCTGATGTCATCAGTAAACCATTTCCAAGGATTGCTTTCAGAAAACAACTCAGAATACACTTTATTTCACAATCTTGGCTTAAAAACTAGGACTACTTAGAGAGGGTTTCCTAAAAACGCTGTATTTTTTCTGTTAGTCTACAAAGTATCTTATGAGTATTCTTAACAAGGAAGTTGGTTTTGAGATGCAAAAATGAAAGAAGAAGAAGAAGGTATAACACCAAAAAGAAAAATGTTTTCCCACCAGAGATTTACCCTGTCCCAGCAACAAAGTCTCGAATAAAGCTCAGAACAGGCTCTCCCTAATATACCAAACCTCCAACTCTTTTTCTCTTGCATTAAGGTAAAACATTTCTTAAAACTGCCTTGTTCAGGCGCCTGGGTGGCTCAGTGGGTTAAAGCTTCTGCTTTCCGCTCAGGTCATGATCTCAGCGTCCTGGGATCCAGGCCCACAACGGGCTCTCTGCTCGGCAGGGAGCCTGCTTCCTCCTCTCCCTGTCTCTCTGCCTGCCTCTCTGCCTACTTGTGATCTTTCTCTCTGTGTCAAATAAATAAATAAAATCTTAAAAAAAAAAACCTGCCTTGTTCAAGTGCACAAGACAGAACATATTTATTACTATATTTTGCAGAAAAATTTGGATTCTAAAGCTTCCAGTGTGTTAAAATGAGAAATTAGATAGGGACAAGTTTCCAAAAAATAAGGTGTTTTAGCATGCTGGGATCCTACATCACATCTACTTCCCAACTGATGAAGGAAAGAACAACGATTATTTTGCTTGCTGTTACCACCATGCCTGGAACGAAGCAGGCAAGCAATAAATATTAATTGAATAAATGCATGGGGAAAAAAACGCAGTGTGGAGAATCCACTTAGTTGGAAAAAATACAGTTTTAGGTTTATAGCTATGATTGCCATGGCCTTAATATCATCCCTCACATCCACGCTTCAGACATCATGTACCCTGAGACATTAGGTAATGGTATTGGACAAATTTAGGCTTCATCTACACTGTAGAAGTGTTTACCTCAAGAACAACTGATACATTAGTATAAGCCTTGGTTTTCTAAGGCTTCAAACTAAAATATATGACTGCTAATGATGTTTATTCTCCTCTCATATACCTTGCATTGTATTGTTAGACTTATTTTAAAATTGAGTTGCTTCTTCATGTAATTTCTCTGCTCCGTGGACTATGGTATCTCTGTTTGGTCTCCTGGAAACATTTGAAAACTCCATGACCTATGTTCCAACACCTTTCACAATCCATGCAATTCCCTTTTCCCTCTAGCACATAAATCTTTTTAGTTGTACAGAACTTTTCTCTCTTTTTAGCCATGCAATTCAGCTCTAACTTTATGTCTTTGCTTGACTCTCCAAACTGTAAATGATTTCTCTATTCTCTCAGAGCTCATGCTTTGTAGCTCCCTTGGGACATTAATTACATTCTTCTTTATTTTGTAGTTATTTATTTATTTATTTATTTATTTATTTATTTATTTAAAAGATTTTATTTATTTATTTCACAGAGGGAGAGAGATCACAAGGAGGCAGAGAGGCAGGCAGAGAAATAGGGGGAAGCAGGCTCCCTGCCGAGCAGAGAGCCCGATGCGGGCCTCAATCCCAGGACCCTGAGATCATGACCTGAGCCGAAAGCAGAGGCTTTAACCCACTGAGCCACCCAGGCGCCCTATTTTGTAGTTATTTATGAGTCTGTCTTCTTCTCTTCTACTATATAAAACAAAAGGTCTTGAAGGTAGAAACTACTGTGTTCATTTCCTTGTCTCCTTTATTAGGAAGTACAGTGCTTCACAAACAGTAGGAACTCACGAGATTTTAATGACTTAAACAATACACATGAATACTGAAACTAAACCAAATTTTTTATTGCCTAGAAGATTAGAATATGTGAGCTCAAATATATATGTGTGTGTGTGTGTACATATATATATATATAATACACATTATTTTTCTTACTTGGAATCATATTTTTGAAATTGTACCTGAATTTTAAGGTAACAAAATAAGAATAAATTTAATAATGGAGACTAATTGCAGGCTATTTTTTGGTAACACGATTCACACTACCTACAATTAAATGACATTATAATCCTTAGAAAGTCACAATCCATTCTAAAATTCTAAAAATTTTATAACTGTGAAGCATTTGATATTCTCAAACCACTATTGTTCACATAAACAGCATGGTTCAAAGCATATTCTACAAATTAAACTAAACATAACTGTATATTTATCCAAGGTGCCTGTAAACCTGTCTCAAAAAGTTAAATATATCTCTATATGTGATATAAAGTATTTATCTGTCCACTGCATATTTTAGAAACAAGCCTAACATGGTTTCTAAAGACAAGGGGAAATGGAGAATGCCACCAGGGGCCTGTGAAACTGATCAGCACTTACACAGTGAAAGATAATAAAGATGAATTTTCCAGATATGTTCTCTCATAAGAGAAAAGTAAAAATCCAGAGCTGAAAACCTTAAACATATTGCTGTAAAACCAATGGAATGATGGAAGAAATGAGAAATGGGAATAGAATAGTAGATTGCTGTTAAGAGATTTGAATGCCAGGTGAGGAGGTTTCTTTGCTTGAGAGTTTTGGTCACAGGGTTTTTAAGAGTCTTGAATAGAATGTTATTACAGTTTCACAGGTAGAACAGAATTGGGTATTGAATATCTGCATTCAAGTGTTTGCTTTGTCATTCACAGCAGTAAGATTCCCAGATTCTTTCCATGCTTTACATAGATAGACTCTGCAGGAGCTCCTAATACAGAATTTTTTATTTTTTTTCAAATATCAAACAAAACATCTCTGAACTGAGTAATCAAAACCACAGTTAAGGATAGCAGTAATGTGCTTAAAATAAAGAGGTGACTTTGCATATTGAGACACCCTTCTCTAATTGCCCCTGAAAATAATGACAGCTAGAATTATATTTTCCAGGCAGTGACTAGAAGAGCCTAACCAGGACCCTCTTACCATCATAAGAGAAAACATCTAGAGACTTGACATGGGCAGTTCCCTGAATACAAAAGGGCCCAACCAGATGACTCATATTTGAGAACCCCCCTGCCTGCCTGCCTGCTACACCTACAGAATTTTTAATTAGCTGTTCACTGTTTCGTACTTAAACAAGAGTGAAAGACCTGAGGTATGTGAAGAAAACCTTTAACAGAAAATAAAGAGACTAATTCAAATAGGAAAGATTAAAAAGCTTGGGATAACAGAACCTATACATAAAGACAATAATTTCAAAGGAATTATTTTTTGTATTTCCAGAGAGATAAGAGAGCTGTTGCATCCATGAACTAATAATAAAGTGATATAAAAAAACACTCAGAAAACAAAAATGAACTTGTGATAATTAGAACAAAATCACAACAGAAATGAAAAAACTCAAGGGAAGAGCTGGAAAATCAAGCTCAAAAAATAGTATACAGTGCTAAAGAAATGAAAAAGCAACTAAGTGTCTCGAACAACAGATAGGAATAAACTCACACTAGGGCTTATCATCACAGAACTTCTAGTAGATTGTTGACAAAGATTCATTAAAATTCTGGTGGGATGAGGGGCAGAGGTTTCATAAAAGTTTCTAGAATCTTTTAAACAGCAAAACACAGATGAATGGATAAAGAAGATGTGGTCCATATACACAATGGAGGGTGCCTGGGTGGCTCAGTGGGTTAAAGCCTCTGCATATACACAATGGAATATTACTCAGCCATCAGCAAGGATGAATACCCAATTTTTGCATCAACATGGATGGGACTGGAAGAGATTATGTTAAATGAAATAAGTCAAACAGAGAAGGTCAACTATCATATGATTTCACTTATTTGTGGAACAAAAGGATTAGCATGGAGGACATTAGGAGGAGGGAAAAATGAAGGGGGAGAAATTGGAGTGGGAGATGAACCATGAGACTCTGGACTCTGGGAAAAAAATGGAGGGTTTTAGAGGGGATGGTTTAGAGGGGAGGGTATTAAGGAGGGCCCGTATTGCATGGAGCACTGGGTGTTAGACGCAAACAATGAATCATGGAACACGACATCAAAAACTAAAGATGGTGATGGTGATTAACATAACACAGTAAAAAAAATTAAATAAACTAATCTTTCACCAAAAAATTAAAAAATTAAAAAAAGGACTCTGGAATAGTAAGAGAAAATGATTCACAAATTAAAATCTATAAACCAAACTATCAGGTATGAGTATAGATTAAAGGCATTTTTTTTATAGAGGCATACCTCACTGCATTGCACTTAGCTTTACTGTGCTTCACAGATCCTGCATTTTTTACACGTTGAATGGCAACCCTGCATCGAGCAAGTCTATAGGAGCCATTTCTCTAACAGTATTGATTCACTTCATGTCTGTGCCATGATGCTTAAGATGTGAATTTTGGTAATTCTCACAACATTTCAAGTTATTTCATTATTATTATTTCATTGCAGTGATCTGTAATTAATGATTTTTGATGTTACTATCGCTATTGTTTTGGGGCACTACAAGCCTCACCCATATAAGATGGCAAACATATTAAATGTGGCATTCTGACTACTCTATGGACTGGCCGTTCCCCTATCTCTCTCTTTCTCCTCTGGTCTCACTATCCGCTAAGATACAACAGTCCTGAAGTTAAGCCAATTAATAACCCTACAATGGCCCTCTGTAAGTGTTCAAGTGAAGGGAAAAGCCACACATCTCTCAGCTAAAACATGAAAACATTATAAGTTAGAATGATTAAGTTTAGTGAGGAGGGTACATCAAAAGTGGACACAAGCTGAAAGCCAGGTCTCTTGAGCCAGTGAGCCACTTTGTCAGAAAGAAAGGAAGGAAAGAAAGAAAGGAAGGAAGGAAGGAAGGAAGGAAGGAAGGAAGGAAGGAAGGAAGGAAGGAAAAGAGAAAAACAAAAACAAAAACAAAAACAAAGTGCTACTCCAGTGAACAGACAGATGAGAAAGCAAAGCAGCCTGATTGCATTCTACATAGAAGATCAAACCAGCCACAACATTCCCTTAAACCCAAGTCTAATCCAGGGCAAGGCCCTAAATCTCCACAATTCTATAAATGCTGACAGAGGTGAGGAAACTGCCAAAAACAATAGCTGGAAGTTAGCAGAGGTTGGTTCATGAGGTATAAGGAAATCTGCCTCCATAACACAAAGGACAAGGTGAAGCAAGTGGTGATGTAGAAGCTACAACAGCAAGTTCTCCAGAAGATCTAGCGCAGCTCATTAATGAAGGTAGCTACATTACACAACAGACTTTCAAAGTAAGCTAAATAGCCATGAAGAAGATGCTGTCTAGGACTTTCATAACTAGAGAGGAAAAATCAGTTCCTGGGTTCAAAGCATCAAAGGACAGGTTAACTCTCTTATTAGGAGCAAATGCAGCTGTTAACTTTAGTTTGAAGCCAATGTCCATTTAGCATTTTAATAAAATTGCATTCCAAGAATCCTAGAGCCCTTAAGAATTATGTTAAATCTATTCAGCCTGTGCTCTATAAATGGAACCACAAAGCCTGGATGACAGCACATCTATTTCCATCATGGTTCACTGAGTATTTCAAGCCCACTGTTGAGACCTCCCACTCAGAAAAAAGACTCCTCTCAAAATATTACTGCTCATTCACAATTACGTGGTGACCAAAAGCTCTGATGATGTACAATGAGTTTGATGTTCTCACACCTGCTAACATAACATCCATCCTGCAGCGCACGGATCAAGGAATAAGTTTAACCTTCAAGTCATGTTAATTAAGAAATACATTTCTGAAGGAGAGGAAGTGACTGCACGTGTGGTGGAAACAGCAAGAGAACTAGAAGTAGAAGGGAAGCCTGAAGGTGTGATGAATTGCTGCAAGTTCATAATAAAACTGTAATGGACAAGCACATGCTTCTTAGGGATGAGCAAAGCAAGTGGCTTTCTGAGATGGAATCCACTCCTGGTGAAGATGCTGTGAAGACTGTTGAAAAGACAATAAGCTATTATTTATTTATTTATTTATTTATTTATTTATTTAAGAAACTTTTATTTATTTGAGAAAGAGAGTTAGAGACAGAGAGCATGAGCAGGCAGAGGGGAACTGGGAGAGGGAGAGCAGACTTCCCACTGATCAGGGAGTCTGACGTGGTGCTCAATCCCAGGACTCTGAGATCATGACCTGTGCCAAAGGCAGACATTTAACTGACTGAGCCACCCAGATGCCCCAGCAACAAGGGATTCAGAATATGGTACAAACTTAGTTGATAGAGCACCAGCAGTGTTTGAGAGGACTGACAAGGAATCTGAAAGAAGTTCTGTTCTACTATAGGTAAAGAGCTATCAAACAGCATCACACGATACAAAGAAATCATTTGTGGAAAAAAAAGTCATTCAATACGATAAACTTCATTACTGTCTTATTAAAGAAACTGCCACAGACACTCCAAACTTCAGCAACCACTACCTTGATCACTTAGCAGCCATAGACATCGAGGCAAGAACTTCTACCAGCAAAAAGATTACAACTCTCTTAAAGTTCAGATGATGCTTGGCCATTTTTTTTGGCAATAAAGTATTTTTAAATTAAGGTATGTGCATTGTTTTCTTAGGCACAATGCTACTGCACACTTAATAGTATTAATAGTATATTGCAAACATAATTTTATACGCACTGGGAAACCAAAAAATTCATTTAACTCACTTTATTGCAATATTTTCTTTATTGGAGTGGCCTGGACTGAAGTCACAACATCTCCAAGGTACACTTGCATGCCCGATTTCAAAAATCTTATCTACCATGCATGCTTTCTTAGGATGCTTTGATAAAACTATGGAGTAATCCTCAAGAAAACAAAATATGAAATATAAAAACTGTAAGAGAGATACAATAAAAAACAAGACAAAGAGAATCCCTAGAATGATGGTAAAGATTTATCCCTAAATTACCCTTATGTAGAATGTGTCTAGCCAAAGTTAGGACATAATACATTAGGATGTTAAGGGGATTGGAAAAGGGAATAGGAAGTCAATAGATACTGCCTCAACCCAACACATAAAGCTTAAAGCTACAGATTTAGGAACTAAAAATTTAGTTGTGTTATTATATTATTTAGATATGAAAGCAAATAAAGAATTCAATAAAATAGTTTAAAGTAGCCACATATGGTAAATGGGTATAGAGCAGGTCTGCTGTTTTTTATAGTGAGTCTTTTTGAATTATATGACTCTTTAAAAATTGCATAAATTGGTAATTAGATTCCTGTTGAGGTGGTAGAAAATTATCACACATTTGGTAGCTTAAAACAATACAAATTTTTCATCTTACATCTCTAGAGATCAGAGGTCCAAAATCTTTATTACTGGACTAAAATTAAAGTGTAAACAGTCCTGAATTTCTTTGGTAAAAAATTTCTCTAAGAAGAGTCTGTTTCCTTGTCTTTTCCAGCTTCTAGGGACCACCTACATTCTGTAGTCTCTTCTTCCATCTTCCAAGTACATCACTACAATCTCCACTTCCACCTCTGTATCCCTTCTAATTCCAGTCCTTCTGTCTCTGTCTTACAAGGACCCTCCTGATTACATTACACACACTGGGTTATCTATCTCAAAACCGGTAACCTAATCAGACATTCAAAGTCCCTTTTACCATGTGAAATGGTAGCATGTTAAATACACAATGTGAAATAACAAATACACAGGTTTCAGGGTTTAAAACATGGACATCTTTGGAGGCCATTATTCATCTTAACACCATTGTCCCTGGCTCTCAAAGATTCACATCCACACCATATGCAAAATGAATTCAGCCCACCCCAAAGTCATGAAAAGTCTTAAGTTGACAGAATCAATGCAAGTCTAAAATCTTACCCAAGTCTCATCCATTCAAAAATCTGAAATTTATTCATCTATATCAGGTATGTTCGAAATTCTGTGTATGATCTGTCTTGGTACAAAATTCCTTTCCATATGTAGACCTGTGAACCTAGAAAATAAGTCACCTGTCCCCAAAATACAATGATAGAATGAGAATGGGATTCCAGTTCCAGATACTCTTACTCAAAAAGGAAGAAAATGGAAAGATAAAATGAGTCACCAGTCCCAAGCAATTCTGAAATCCAGCAAAGTAAGCTCCATTAGTTTTCAAGGCTTGGGAAAAATCCTCTGTGGCATAAGGTACTGGACTCCATGCCTTCCACTCTACCCTCTGAGCCCTCTGAGTCCCCCACTTTTTTCACGTATTTGTAAATGAATAGAATTACCGACCTGTTTCTTGTCTATAGAAATTTGTGAGTCTGAAAGCTTTCCTTTATTTTCTTCCCCCATGTCCCTTTCAGTATAAGCTAGTAATATTTCTGTTAATACCCTCAAAAACCTTGTAGTTCTACATGTTATGATATTTGCCCCATTAGACAAGATGCTCCTCAACAGTTATTTTCAAAACAATTCTATCACATTTTTGGTTTCCACTGAGATGGCAAAAGGGATCCATGAGGCACGTGACCAGTCTCTTCATAGAGCCCTTCATGTGACAGAATATGATTACCTTTTGTTCCTTCTGAGGCACCAACAAGGGACTGTCCAGCTAGGCCCCTTGGCTCCAGAATACACCTCCTTGACAGTGAATTTTTTTGTCACTTAAAATCTGAATAGACTGAGAACTTTCTAAATCATCAACTCCTTTTTCTATTTTGCTTTATAATTCTTCCCTTAATTTATCTCTCTCTCTCTCTTTTTTTTTTGAATTTACTATATAAGCAGAAAGAAGAAAGAAGGCACACCTTTAACATTTTGCTTAGAAACATTTTCAGATAAATATCCGAGTTCATTGCTCACAATGTTTTCTATATAACTGTTTTCATTTTCTATATAACTTTTCCTAATAACATGTTCTTCATTTCCTTCTGAGTTCTCACTAATAGTACTCTTACTATTTATATTTCTAGCAGTTTGGATGTGATTATTTAAGTATTCTCTAAGACAACATAGTTTTGTTTTGTTTTGTTTTGACCATACTCCTCACTTTCTCTATGTACTTATTCATCAGTGGAGCCCTTAACGTTCATTATTCTAGTAGTAGTCTATTAAGGACAATGTAGACCTTTTCTACCGTTGTCCTCAAAATTCATTCAGCTTCTACCCATTACCCAATTACAAAACCAATTCTACATATTTTGGTATTTTTTATAGCAAGATTACACTTCAGGCAAAAAAAAAATCTGTATTTGTTTCTTTGCTGCTAAAACCACAAATGTAGTGGTTTTAAACAACATGAGTTTATCATTTCACAATTTTGGTCAGAAGTCCAAAATCAGTCTTATGGTCAAGGTGTCAGCAGAGCTGGTACCTTGTAGAGGCTATAGAGGATAACCTGTACTTTGTATTTTCTACCTTCTCAAGACAGATGGGACTCCTTGGCTTGGGGCAGCATTACTTTAATCTCTGGTTCTATTACTACATAACCTTCTCTCTCTGCCTTCTGACTTTCTTGTCTTTTTTTTTTAATAAGGATTCTTGTGATGCCATTGGGCCCACCCAGATGATCTAGCACAATCTCCCCCTTATTTAGTCATCTGATTGTATATTTAATCACTTCTACAAAATACCTCCACAGGGACAGCTCGATTATTTTTTTTTTAAGATTTTACTTATTTATTTGAGGGACAATGTGAGAGCATGAGCAGGGGGAGGGGCATAGAGAGAGGGAAAAGTTGACTCCCCGCTGAGCAGGGAGTCCAATGACTCAGGGATTCATCCTAGGATCTCAGGATCATGACCTGAGCCGGAGGCAGCCACTTAACTGACTGAGCTACCCAGGTGTCCCAACTAGATAATTTTTTGAGTTGAATAACTAGGAAATATTGTCTATTCAATGTGATACATTAAATTGACTCTCTCTGGTAGAATTTTTATAAGTTAAATTTTAAAAGACTAGGGTTAATTATAATAGTAACATGGTAGTTAATTAAATTACACTGACTTGCTTAACATGTCATACACTGCTGATGAGATAATATATGCTAAAAAGAATAAATAAGTCAGCATGGAAAGAAAGATGTGACAGAATAAGATTGCCTCTATAAAGTACATTTGATCAAGTTATATGATTAAAAATTTAATAAGGTTTATGTCATGTCACTCATAATATGCTTAAATTTATCAAATAATTTTCAATTATGACAAGTTTTAATGAAATATAATTTTATTGCCTGAAAAGGCATTTAAAAATTAGGTAAGTGTGAGGTCATTAGTTAGCTCTGATTATAGATTATCACCTCAATGTCTCTATCTCTAAAATGAATTGGCTTTTTGATTTAAAACAAATAAAAATAGAGAAGCTATTTTCCTTTTTAAGTCAAATTGTGAGATATGAGGCTAGGAAATGTAGAATGAATAAAATAAACTTAAATAGTCTTTGATAAGAAAAGTTCATGAAGCTTAAGAGTAAGGCCATGTTTTCACATGAACCCCAGCAGGTGCTCATTGGAATGTTTCTCGGCGGGAGTTATTCCAAGGTTCACAAATTTGAACGTATTTCTTAATCCAGTATAGCTGATTTATTTCAGGTAAATGAGTAGGTGTATAATTTACCTTTCATAGCAGGTAATCATATCATAATTAAGCCCTAGGTAAAATACATAAGAATACAATGTGTATTTCTCTTGCTACTAGTAAGAAAAATACCTCCAATCTATTGGTCTCAAAAACAAGTGTTTTAAAAATGTGAAGCATTTCTTGGATAATGCTATTGTCAAAATCTGACCATTGATTTTAAAAGGTTCACTTTTAAAAGGTTATTTTTAACTCCATGATTTAGGAGACTTTTAAAAATCACTCCCTTAATTATCATGTACAGTGGATCATTGAACAAGGGAAGAATTAGGGGTGCCGACCCCCTGCAAAGTCAAAAATCTGCATATAACTTTTGACTCTCCAAAACTTAAATACTAATAGCCTTCTGTTGACCAAAAGACTTACCAAAAGCATAAACAGTTGATTAACATGTTTTGTATGTCATATATATCATATACGGGCTTTCTTGCAATAAAGACACTAGAGAAAAAATATTATTTAGGAAATCACAAGGAAGATAAAGTACATTTATAATACTGTATTTATTTTAAAAATTCTATGTATAAGTGAATCTGTGCAATTCAAACCTATGTTGTTCAAACATAAACTGTATTATTTTCCAACAGACTTCCACGAGAGTGCAAGGCATGCACTGACATTAAAGTGGACATTTGGACATTTGCCCCTCAAATTTGCCATTTTCATTACGATTTTGGCTTTTTGAAATTAAATAGGTATCATTTCAGATTGAGAAAAGGTAAAGAAATTTAGTTTGATGAGATTTTAATTTAAAAAAAAGTTTTAGTTAAAACTGTTTTTTTTTTAAGATTTTATTTATTTTTTGAGGTAAAGAGACAGAGCGACAGCATGAGCAGGGGGAGGGGTAGAGGAAGAAGCACAAGCAGACTCCCCAGTGAGCAGGGAGCCAGACATGGGGTTCAATCCCAGGACCCGGAGATCAATCACAACCTGAGCCAAAGTCAAACGCTTAACAGACTGAAGCATCCAGGTGCCCTTAGTGAATACTGTTTTTAAAAAGTAGGTAATTTTTATTTGTCTAACTTATGGTCCCAAAGAGCCATTAATTAACCATTTATTACCTTATAGGACATTCCTCTTCACTCATATAGATTGCTTTTCATTTACTAAAGATTTTTTGTA
Organism: Ailurus styani; assembly: GCA_002007465.1. NCBI lineage: Eukaryota > Metazoa > Chordata > Mammalia > Carnivora > Ailuridae > Ailurus > Ailurus styani. The sequence goes on along the minus strand of LNAC01000472.1, from coordinate 1,242,363 downwards.
TAACTACTATGCACCAAACACTATCCTAAACAGTAGGGATACAGCAAACAATATTTTAGCTTTCTATTTTTTTCCAAAATATGTTTTTCAACTCAAAATATCAGTGCACCAAAAACAAATGGACCATCATTGCAATTGATTTGTGTGAATACCAAACAATCATATGTACAACACTGCCACTACTTAGGGAAGAAACACAGCCTTGTAGAGTTCTAGCAAAGATGTTTAAAAAAGAATAGTCTGAGAACTAAACAATCCAGGTGAAACAGATGACAGAGTGTCATGGGACTCAAGGGAGAAATGCATTGTCAGAAGTAGAGAGTGGTCAACAATTTCAAATGAAATGAGGTCACTGGCTTTGTCAAGCAGCAGGTCATTGGTGGTGTCTGTTATCAGAGTTATGAGGGAGTACATGGCAGCCAGCAATGGTTAAAGGACTGAAGAGAATGAGTCTGTCAGTGTAGATTACTCATTTAAAAAAATATATAAATGTCATGAAAGGAAAGGTAGAGAGGGTAGTGGAAAACAGAGAAAGAGACAGGTTTGTTTATGGTTTTATATTTAGTGTGAAGGACAAGTGAGCATGATCTTTGGTTTGAGAGGAGAGCTACTGGTAGAGAGAAATGAAATGTAGAAGAGTGGAAAATCGTGGGGACAAGGAGGCAATGGGTTCAGACAGAAGAGGTATAAGGTTTACACTTGAAATGCCACCTTCTACAATTAAAAAGTGGAAGATGAAAAATGGGCAAATAATAAAGTGAATAATAATAATAGGTAAATAATAATAAAGGAAATAGTCACCACTATTTGAAAAATGTATATATTTATATATGCTCACATACACACAAACAGTTCAAAGTAGTGGATACATTGTTGCAGATACTACTATTATCCTTATTTTGCAGTGAGGAAACTGAGACCTGGTGGGATTAAGAATTTGCAGAAGGCACACAATTACTAGGACGCAGAGCCATGATCTGAACCCAAGGAATCATTTGAGTCCAGCTCCTTATTTACCATACTTGGATGAATCTGACTAATTCATTAAGTGAAAATGAGGGAAATTGAGGAAATTTATCCCTCTACTATTGCCTGTAAGATTAAGGAGAAAAGACATTTACTGAGAATGGAGGGGACAGGTATGGAAAGAGTTTTAAGATGATGGTGAAGAAAACTATGGTATCACATGTGTAGGTATATGTGTTTGTGTGTGTTTTTGCTCATAAAACATTGGTCATTTGGAGTGGGAATCTAGTAAAATTTTGTGTTATTTTCATTGGTGTTTATCAGAAAGATGAGTGTAACTAAATTCCTTATTTAGGCTGTAGTGTTTACTTCTTGCCAATAAGACTTTCAAAATAATCATAGGTCTTAATACTTTTAAAACCTCAGAATGCAATAACATTTAAGATTGGACAATATATTCAATTTTTACTTTCCCTTAAGGAAGCAAAAGGAAGTATTCTACATATAACTATCTCTAACTCTACATACATATTTCCCTATAAAAATAATCCACTGGTTCCCACCTTTGAATATTGTTTAGTTTGTTAGAGCTACCATAGCAAAACACCATAGACTGGGTGGTTTAAACAACAAAAATTTATTTTCTCATAGTTCTAGAGGCTAGAAGTCTAAGATCATGGTTTGGTTTCTTCCTACGGCCTCTCTTCTTGGTTTAAACATGGCTGAATTCTCACTGTGTGCACACGTGGTAATCCCTCAGATCATTGGTGTCTATGTCCTAATCTTCTCCCCTTATAAGAATGAGTCATATTATAATGGAATACTATGCAGCCATCAAAAGAAACTAAATCTTGCCATTTGCAATGATGTGGGTGGAACTAGAGGGTATTATGCTAAGCAAAATAAGTCAAACAGAGAAAGACAATTATCATATGATCTCTCTGATATGAGAAACTTGAGTGGCAGGGTGGGGAGTCATGGGGGCAGGGAAGGAAAAAATGAAACAAGATGGGATCAGGAAGGAGACAAACCATAAGAGACTCTTAATCTCACGAAACAAACAGAGGGTTACTGGGGGGTGGGAGGGTAGGGATAGGGTGGATGGGTTATGGACATTGGGGAGGGTTTGTGCTATGGTGAATGCTGTGAAAGGTGTAAGTCTGATGATTCACAGACCTGTACCCCTGGGGTGAATAATAAAAAAAATAAAAATAAATAAAAAAGAATGAGTCATATTGGATTAGGGCCCACCCATACAATCTTATTTTACCTCAGTTACCTCTTTACATATAGCCCAAAGTATGGTTACATTTTGAGGTACTGGAGGTTAAGATTTCAAAACATGAATTGAAGGGTGGTGGGGGTTGCAGTTTGGTTCATAACAAACATCATTAAAAGAATCTTAAATTTTTGTTCATCGGTCTGGTCAGAACCAGAGTAGAGTTACTTCAAAAACACGTTTGGGGCTATCATTTTCCTTAGTATATTCAGAATTCTGGAATAAAAATGAACTAGTAATGATGGGATTTAATGCATTGATACTCATTTTTCTTTACTAATAAGAGAATGAAGTTAAAAGTAATTAATACATTTAGCGTTTCAGGAATTAAGGAAAAAAAAATAAGCCAGCAAACTTTCCACATTGTGACTTAGTCAAAGCAGCACTAAATTTTCTCCAGGGGTTGCTTCAGACTAAGTTAAAAATTAAGATTCACTTTACAATCAAAGATACATCTTTACAATAAAAAAAAAATTGCTGGTTCTTGACAGGAATAGTTTGAACAAGGCACTGTGGTAAGCACTCTATTGTTATTGTTTTCATTAATCCTCATACAAACTGCTAGATGATGCTAATATTTTCCCTAATTTTCAGTTAAGGCTTAAACTAACTATATTATAATGGCGAACAGAACCTGGACTTGAATCCAAGTCTCACTTATTTGAAAGCCCAAGATTTTTTTTCTTTTTAGAGATATTTTATTTATTTATTTGAGAGAGATTGAGAGAGAGCTTGTGCATGAGGTGGTGGAAGGGGCAGAGGCAGAAGGTGAGAGACAAGCAGACTCCCCACTGAGTGTAGAGCCAGACTCAGGGCTGATCCCAGGACCCTAAAATCATGACCTGAGCTGAAGTCAGACACTTAAGTGACTGAGCCACCCAGGTGCCCCGAAAGCCCATGCTTTTAGTCTTAACAGAATAATACCTTACCATATATCTTTAGGTGTCAGTGAACAAAATGATTATGAGGACTGAATAATGTGACCCCGTGTCTTGATCACCAAAATGAATAAGATAAATCTCTAAAAACTTGATTTTGTGATGGCAATGAGTAAGGAAATATTTGAATATCCTATTTGAAACTTTAAATAAGATTTTCACTCTTTAACAGAAAATATCAAAACTCCCACAATCATGTAAATACCACTATTGCTTTTATGGAACTTAAATGGCAGCCCTGCATGAAATGGTTTGCTGCATTAAATACATGTGTAAAGCTAAGCTACATGGGGCATAAGTCATGAGAAAATATGACTCCATAAAAGTGCTCTATCAGTATTCTAGCATTCTTCATCAAAATGTTACCTTGTTCATGATGGTTACTAAAAAGGCTTATATTTCAATGCCAACAATTTTTGCAAGGATTATTATATATAAATTGTACTATTTCTTATTTTCCAAATGAAGAGTGCTGAAGAAACTCAAAATTACATGTTTCCAAAAAATACTTAGCATATATTAAATGCACAATAAATGTCTTTGGAACAAATGAAATAAAATTAAAGCAAAAGATAAAATCAACAATTAAGCATCATCTATTAAGTTACTCAGGCCTAAATTCAAAAAAGTAACAGCTCATGTTAATGAAGGGTACTTCATATCAGTGAAACAAAGCACTCTACTATTTTCTGTGAAGAAATAAATATGATATCCAAGGATTTCTAAAACTGATATAAGGCCCTTGTGCTAAAGAGTAGAGTGCAAGTAAAAAAAAATTCTATTACTTATGAAATGATAGAACCTTTAATATTTCATTTCAAATGAGACTAAGCAGACTCTGTTCTTGGTAGGCACTAAAAGAATATTTGACAAATTGAATTAAATAAGGCAAGAATAAAAACGATAATTTAACATTATAGTCTATAGGGAGGTGATAATTTCAGATTGCTATATTATCTTGTGCAAAAGTATTATATTACTTGACAACTAACTGTGATTCAGTCTCAGTTGAAGATAAGAAAATATTAAGTTTAGGCAAAGCTCATCTTTTGTTAGGATGGTTCAAATCCAGACACTAAATTCATTTCCAGCTTTACTACCAAACCAATCACTTTTACAAGGACCTCAATAATAATAATAATAAAGGAGAACTTCCTGTGTACTCACCAAGTAAGGTAAATAGTCATATAGATTCAATTCATATGCTGTGTCTGAGAAATGTTTTACACAAGGAAAACAAGAATGGCATAAGTAGACATAAATGTAAGCCATATTAAGCTACTTCTATTTTAAGAAAACATCTGTCACCAGGTGATTTTAAAGTAAGATAAAGGTTGTTGTCTTAATATTATCCTCAGAAAATATTAATAACTTGATGCATAAGCAAAAGTCATTGATTTACCCTTACTGTTACTGATCAGAATTATAATGCAACAAAACTGTCAATGTAGATCATCTACTCCACAAAGTCCCTTTTATCATTCTAACTGGCAGAGATTTCATTTCACTCTGAATGCCTATAAAACTTCTGTTTAGACTTATACCACCCTTGTGTCCTACTAACTTGTTATTTCTACGGATAAAATTTACCCTACTTTGTTAATTCCATAAGGGTAAGGATCTTGATTTTCAGAAAGCATGACTCGTTTCTTTGGTGAATATTCACTGATTGCTTACAAAGTCCCAGCACTCTATAGCCAGTGCCCAAAAGGCATTTGCAATAGCAGTCAACACAGTGTCCTGAGGACCTACAATAGGCTGGAGTAGAGATACACCCATGTGCAAGGTACAGTGCTTGCTCTAAGACAACAAAGAAGCTATTTCAATAAAAAAAAAGTATTATAATGAGGCCAGTTGCATATTGTGGAAACTGTGAAAGGCATGCTTATGTCTAGATTGAGATGACTCTGTGTGTGTGTGTGTGTGTGTGTGTGTGTTATCATTTGGGTACTGAGGAAAAGTTAAACTGAAGCCTAATGTGAACACAAGTTAATCAAGTGAAATATAGGTAAGGAAACAGAACATTCAAATGTGTCTAGCAGAGTTGACAATTAATAAATCAAATAGAATGGTATAATTTGGATATACATTTCAGAAAATAAAGATTTATCCTCCCTTATCTCTGAGTCTGTGTAGTTCATATATGAAATTATATAGAAAGAAAACCCTGCCTGATAGTATGTAGAAAACTTATGCATTTCCTTTTACTTCCCATAGCTTAAATAATGCATCTGGCATTAATACCTCTTCAGAATGACAGACTGTGTTATATAATGTGCTAATATAGATATCAATCTGAAATTTTGCTACTTTCCAATTTGCTCCCTGGCACTGTGAGTATATTTTAATAACGGCAATGCAGGTAAATCACAGGGTGAGGAAAATGTTATAGGATTTACAAAATAAGTTATAAATAAATGTCTAATGTTATATAAGAGGTATTTAATCAATTATCAAATTTGACTTCTTTGTAAAAATACACAGTTCATGCCATCCTGGTGAAAAATTACTTGGGAAATTATGCTTCTTTTTTTTATTAATTCTGAAACAAATGTTCATTTTCTCACTGAACTCTGTTCTCTACTTAACACTGGCAGAGTAGGAAGGTTATTGTAGATGTCTTTTGAATGTGGATTAAATTAATCTCATTTTTCCTTATTACCCACAAAACTAATAGGCACAACTAACAGGCACTTTTACAGATACCAGCTGTTCCAGACTTAAGTGCCCCTGTCCTCCCAAGCATGCGGGTTACCATGAGATGACCTGCCTTGTCAATTCTGACCCCATGTCTAGCCCATTCAAACCCCAGGGTTTTGTGAATATAGCAAAATCATAGAACTTTACACTCTACAAAGGTTTTGCCATTTCAGGCTTTTGTGGATTAATTATAAATTCTGTTCTCAGCAGTCACTTTACACATATAGGTTTCTAAGCAACATTATCCTGAAGGTTCAAATTGGAGAAGACAAAAGGAACTTACGAAAATATGCTTTATTATACAATATAGGCAATCTTGTATGACTGATGCATATTTATATTTACCAACATTCCTCTTTTTTTTTTTTCAGGTTTGATTAGTTTTGGCATTCAACCAAATATAAGTTGCCAGCAGTTCTCAAGTTGCAAAGGGTGGGAGACAGAAAAGTATTTGATTCTTTGGAAAATCAAATGCTTCTAAACAATAGAAATTCATTCTGTCATCTTGAATATATCACTTCCTATTGTTTTTTGTTTCATCTCTACCCCCAAAAGTAGTACTTTTGCTAACCACATAAGTATACTCTATTACTATAGCACAAATACCGTCTGTCATATAATTCTAAGAAAAATTCGGACAAAATCGAGAACATGCAACAGTCAAGTGTATAAGCCCAGTAAATGCGGTGAGGTGATGGAAGAACTATGGAGCCTGACGTCCTTTTCACCCACAGAGGTCCCTCTCGTTAAGAACTTTCTACTTTCTTCATTCATAGTATTTGAGAATTTGAAGGGAGAAATCATCTCTGTTCTTTGACATCTTTGTATACTAGCATGGCCATTTTGCATGCTGGCTAGATTCTACTAACTTATTATAATGAAGCTTTAAAAAAATGAATCAGTTAAGGAGAATAAAGCCAAACACTCATAATGGTTTATGCTAATTGAGTGCTGACTAAACACTAGGCGCTGTTCTAACCAACATATATTAACTCATTGAATCTCATCAACCCTCTGAGACAGATATTAGCATTATTCTTATTTCTAAAAGAGAAAACTGAGGCATAAAAAGGTAAATAATTATCCAAAGACATAGCTTGTAAGTGTTGAAAAGCAAAGAAGGGGCTAGGCTGGATCCAGCTAGATGTTTTGGCTCTAAAATCTCTGCTTTTAACAATATTCTAGGGCGCTGGGTGGCTCAGTGGGTTAAAGCCTCTGCCTTTGGCTCAGGTCGTGATCTCAGGGTCCTGGGATCGAGGCCACATTGGGCTCTCTGCTCAGCAGGGAGCCTGCTTCCTCCTCTCTCTCTGCCTGCCTCTCTGCCTATTTGTGATCTCTCTCTCTGTGTCAAATAAATAAATAAAATCTTTAAAAAAAAACAATATTCTATACTGCCTCCCCTACTTTCTCATCAAAACTGAAGTCTCCAATCTCCCTCCCCTTGCTAATCACAAATACAACTAAGCAAACAACTGAAGCCAAAGAATCCCTTTTACTCTGCAAATGAAGCTTTAAGACGGTCTTCTAACAACCTAATTATATGGCTAACATAAACAACTTGTAATAAAGCTAGTTATTTTTATTATCTACTAAGTGATTATAGATTATAAGGGGTGTAGAAAAGAGTATATGCAACAGATTCTTCTCAGGGGAACTTGACATTTTGTGGGGTGGGGGGAGGTGGTTGAATCCTACAGACAAAAGTGAAACAAAGGAAAGGCATAGGGTAAAAACTAAGTAGGGGATAAGGACATGTCCTAAACGTTTTTCAAAGGAAGGAGACCACTATGGGTTGCAGTTCTAGGACAAAAAAAAAAAAAAAAGGTGAATTCCTTAATTGTATGGAGGGATTTGAGTTGAATTATAAAGAGCCCCCAAAATAGAGACCATTTGAAAGTCTATAAAATCTCTCCCATCCTAAAATCTCTCAACAACATGAGTAAAGATGTGGGGTTTGAAGAAAGAATAAGGAAAAAATAAAACAAGATGAAACCAGAGAGGGAGACAAACCATAGGAGATTCTAAATCATAGGAAACAAACAGGGTTGCTGGAGAGGAAGGGGGTGGTGGGATGGGGGGGTGATGGACATTAAGCCATGTGCTATAATGAGCACTGGGTATTATATAAGACTGATGAATCACTGACCTCTGCCTCTGAAACCAGTAACACATTATATGTTAATTAAAAATAGTTAAACGTGGCAAATTGTATGTTATGTGAATTTTACCACAATAAAAACAAGTACATTAAAAAAAAATTTTTTAAATATGATATGTTCATGAGACAAAAACAGTGTGAGCAAAAGAGGAGCAAAGGGCAAAGCTGACACAGAAGAGAAATTTCTGGTAAGATGGATCACGTAAGTTAAGATGATACCTGGAGAGAAAGTAATGGATTATACTTTGAGATGCAGAAAATAGGGAGTTAATATTTCAAGGAGGAATGCAATGAAAGCATTGTTGTATATGATACATAGAAAATCAAGGCAGAAAAAGAGAAAGCAAGTAGAAGATCAATATTCAGTAATGCAAGAACGGAAAGATGGTCCATAATGGTGACAGTGGATAAGAAAAAATACTTGGTGAATAAATGCTCAGGGGTACAGGAACAGAGGGAGTTAATAATTGTGAGGCTTGATTCTAATTAGTTATAAAAAAAGGATTAATTTCACTAACAAGACAAATAGGAGAGGTTCTGATTTTTAGGTGGGAAAATGACTTTGGTGTGTTAAATTATGAGTTGACATCAGGAATATTAAAGGCAATTTTCAGTAAATGTCCAGAGATTTCACACTGTTCCACTAGTGACGAGATAAATCAGCAAATTTGGAGTTGGGGTAATATTAAATAATGAATGTCTCAATATGAATCATCACAATCACTGAACTCTCTAAAAGGGAAAATATGCCCATCAATGGGGAGAAAGCTTTTGCAGGAGCTGCACTTCTACAGTCAGAAACAAAAAACATAGGGAACAGCATGTGACAGTGAAAGAAAGTGATAGGAACACGATTACATGGCTTATCTCTTGGTCTAGGTTTGGAAAAAAATGAGTGTGGTTAACAGAGAACTAATGGAAGAGTGAAATGGGAAGTGTACAGTAATTATAATGCAGGTAAAGAAGCAAAGCAGGTTCACAGATATGTTAGAAAGGCTGGATGCAGTGTGATCAGATTGTGGTCAGAGAGAAGAAACACTAAATCCCAGAAGCCATCAGACCCAGGTTGTTGTCAAGCTATAATGGAAAGTGAAAACAGAGAACAAGAGTCAAAAGTGTTATCAAAAATTTTGGGGAGATTGTTAAGTGTGCTAAGGCATCAATAAAAATGCTGTGATTCTCAAGAAAGATTGTCTAGGAGGAAAGCAAAAGAAGAAAGACCATTGGGTGTAAATTGCTTAAGGAAAGGAACTCGTGGTACATGGTTGGAGGAGAGTATTGGTTAACACTTAGCTTTATCAACATGTCAGTAAAACACAGAACTACACATTGCAAATTCTACTTGGTAGAAATCTTAAAAAATTAATGAGGTTTGCAACAGCAACATTCATTTGAATATGACATTAAGTAATATTGAGTCTGCTATTCTGCAAGAGTGATAATCTAAGCCATACACTATGCTATAGTAGGTGTTGCAAATAAGGCTAAGTACAAAAAATTTTGCAATTTATGTATTTTTACTTATGTCATTTTTAAAGCTATATAATTAAAATTCAATTAAGAAAAAAACCTGTTCATGAATTTCTTCCCTAAGAAACTTAGATTCATGTAATGGTTTGTTTTAGTATAAATTCTTATAACATTCTCTTGCAACATTTTTAACCAAATATGCTATACTAAAAAGCTCAGAATAGCAAGTTGAATATGCAAATAATAGTTGATTTCTGGTAAACTTTGCTTATTTTTGTATTATAACCCCCCCAAAAAAAACCTGAGCACATTTTAATGTGTACATAAAATAGAAATGTCTTCCCTTTCAAACAATTACATGCAACTTCACTCCTACAAATTATAGTCATCTTTCAAAAGGAACCCTGGATTCACTTGTGCCCTTGCATATTTCCACAGGTGCTCTACTGCTTTCCTAGGAATTCTGAATTCATCAACAGCCCCTCAAAGACTTATTCATAATTCACAGCACATTGATTTCATCTGATGAATTCGGGCCATAAATTTCTCAAAAGGAAAAAAAAGTTTTAATATGTATACTTTCTTTTATTGCTTCCTATGAAAAATGCCTCTTCTAACACTACATCACAGATTTTTCCCCCTTAGTTACCATTTACAACTTTCTCATTCAAGTCAAAAGTATAAAAAAAAAGTTTTTCAGTCACATTGCTTACACAGAGATGTGGGGCAATTAAAATGACTTAGTAGCAACTAGTCATGAGGGACTTGTAAGAAAAAATTCAGCATTATTTGAGCTAAATCTAAAAAAGTTTATACTCTTTAAGTTGACAGAATCGATTCAATATCATTAAATCCACTAACCCATAGTTTTGTTATATCTTTTCCCCACTAGATAATCCTTTTCTGTTTCATTTTATTTCTTTACCACCAAAGACAGATTGATTTCTAGGTCATGGATAAAGCCAGATATTATTGTCATAGTCCACTGGTGGTTGTCAGAAACATTATATAACAAATAAAACAGTAAAGAGTTTTAAAAAGCTAAGCCAAATTTCATTGTATTAATTAGGAGCTTCTAGAGCTATGTTAATGATCACTTACACAACTGTGCTGATTATAGAAGTTGCAAATTTCCCCCTTCATTGACGTGTGCAGCCCCTTTGTAGTTCCACTCATCAGTTGGAGTCTATTTCTCCATTCCCTGAATCTGGACTTGGCCATGTGATTTTCCTTGGCCAGTTAGACATTAGTACATATGGCTTGTAAAATGTTTGCCTATTCTCATTTCTGAGAACCAAGTGACCATCCCAAGCGAGCCTGTTGGATGAAAGACTCATGACCCAGTAACCCAGAATACAGCACGCCAACTGCCAGACATACAGTGGAAGCCATCCTGGATCATCCAGCTGCCATCTGATCCGAAGCTGGCCAGAGAGCTAAAGAACTGACACAGAACTGAAGAACCATCAGCCAACCCATAGAATAGTGGAATAAATAAGCGGTTATTGTTTTCAGACACTGAATTCTGGGATGGTTTGTTATGTAATCAGAGCTAGTTGATATACACCAATCTCTCACCTCCCAGACTAGGGATTAAAAAAGAAATACATGTAATTAAGTTTAAAGTGACATTTCATACAGAAATGACTCCGATCAGGGATTATTAATCTCACTACCCCCACCCTCACACACCTACTGAGACTTAACTTGGTAGTGATCCAATACGGGGATGTTAATTCATATGTGAATCACTATCCATTTCCAAAGTCCACCTAGTATCTTTGTAAGTGCTGGGTCCTATGGCAGATGCATTAGCTTGAGGGTTTCTTCTTCCTTTCCTCCCTTCCTAATCAGACTCATTAACTGTAACAACCTGAGGGCCCACCATAGGTTTCAAAGTAGAATGTTCTCTCTCTACTCTCTAACTCCAGTCAAATGTTCTACATATGACTCAGAGTTCTTTTTTTTCTTTCTCTAACATATTGTTCCTCATGAATTTTTCTGCTCCTCATATTAAGTGACTTCTACCTGTGGTTTCAATATCTCTTGTTCAGGTATGTCAGTGCCCTGGTGGGATCTGGTCTTGATCAATATTATAGGGTAAGAGACTTTAGGACAATCATGCCTGTGAAGGGGACAAGAATATGCCACCCCAAAATAAGCTACTATGACATAAGGATTACTGTAAACTGAAGGTAACTGAGAAACAGCAGATGTGGGAAATCCTCTCTACCTTGCCCCTATCTACTTAACAATAGGACATAAATTATCCTTTGTGAAGGTGTCCCCTCTCCAAAAGGGAGTGAAGAGCAATAATTATCACTGGAGTTGGAGAAAGCACTGAAATGAGTCTACATAAACAACATCTTACTGAACAACCATTATTTTACATTAGTTTCCCCATGTACCTCCCTCCACACAATTTACTTCCTCTAGAAACCCAAACTCTTTTTTGTTTGTTTCTTTTTATTTTATTTAGCTAGTTCTCTGCAGTTGGTCATCCTCTGTTAAAGTGGACTATCATTTCTTCTCTATGAAGACCTTCAAGTACAGAAAAAAATTAACATTAAACTTTTTGTGTGCTATTTCTGATTAGCTGCTTTCTATCAGTTTTATTCATATTTCATTGACCAAAACCCAAAAGGGTATAGGAAAAATTATTTCTTCCCCAACCTGACACAGGCCCTCTCCTTGGAAAGACTCCAATATTTTAGGAAACGATGAATTCATGGAAGTCATACTGAGCACACAGTCTACAACTTAATGAGGAGGCAATCTCATGTTCTCTTTCCCTCTGTACTAAACATGACTCACTCCAGATTCTGCTTTCCATAATTTGATGATGATGTTATCCTGTGTCTTCCATTGGAGCATAAACATTATCCCCTGCCTCACTACTTGCTGACTCCCTATGCACAATGCTCACCCTTTATTCTTACCTTTTTTTTAATCTTAGTAATTTCAATGTATAATAAGGCATGCTCCTTTTTGTCTTTCCAATATTTGCAATTACCTAAACAGATAATCTGAAAATTGTGTTAGCTAATAAATATGTCTGAAAGTATTTATTTTATAAAATCTGAAAAAAATGAGTAGCTAAGATTCTCACATTTTGACAATGTCTTTATGATATATACAAAGCAAATTAAAAATAAATACACTTTAACAGTGACATTTTTACCTCTGAAATTGCACACAGAAAAAAATTAACATAATCAAATGAATTTTTGGGCACTCATAAACGGATATGGAAGTAACCCATTTAAAGGAAAAGAAAAAGTACAAAAGAAGGATATGTACAGTATGAAGGATACAGTAGGAAGGAAGAGGGTTCAAGATGGTAGTGCAGGAACCCCTGAGCTTACCTCCACCCAGTGACACAACAATTTTCAACTATATATGAAACCATTTTTCTCTGAAAAGGACCTGAGAACTGGATGAATAGTACCTCCACACACACACAAAGAGATGCATTGAGAAGAGTCAAACAGGCAGAGACACCACCGCCCCTGGGACCCTAACTCAGCAGTGGTGACCTCAAAGTAACAACGGTGATTCCCAAAATACAGAATACTCCCCCAAGAAGTGAAGAAATTATGTCAGGAACTCTGACCCTGGGGGCTGTCGCCAGAAAGATGGGCCCCCAAAATGTCTGGTTTTAAAAATCAATAGGGATTAAGATCAGGAGAATCATGGAATTACAGGGAATGGTGATTCGACTCTTAAAGGGGTTGCAAGAAAACCCACTCACCCTGAGATCTTGGGCAAAAGCAACAGACTGAAAATTTCCTAGATCATAAGTGAGAGAGACCCACTTACCAATTTGCAAGTGGCAGCAGGAAAGACAGGAACCTGTAGGCTTTATCCAGGGACAGAAGCCCTGACAGATGCCACTTTTAAATTTCATCCTAATTTGCTGGTGACCGACCGGACGGGCACCATTTCTGGCGCTCTCCCTCTAGCCTGCTGGTACTACTATATGGCATGCTCTGCCGATCCAGTGGTATAACCAGCCTGGGCAAGCTCCCATGCCAATTAACCCCACAAAGACACCAAGCCAGAATTGGGAGACTGAGATTCTTGAAACCGGACCTCTTTCCTCAGCTAAGGAGACAAGATGCAAGGACAGGGTGAGGACCCTGAGCCCTGCCCTCCCTGCAAAGCGGCTAAGCTACAATGGGACCAGACAAGTGCCCCAGCCATGGTCTTTCTGCTCAGCAGTCAAAGCTGTAATGGACCTATGTAGGTGTCCTGAGCCCTGCCCACCCAGCAGACAGACTGAGCAACAAGCAGGCCAGGGAGTGCTGCAGGTCCTGCCCTCCTTGCAGTAACCTACCCACAGAGGGCTGGGCCATAGGCCTGCAACTGAGAAGGGTAAGCACCCTCATCCTGGTCCCTCCTGCACTGCAGCTGTAGCTCTACGGTATCTCCTTGGAATCTTTCAAGACTTAATCACATTTCCATGAATTAATTTTGTTGGTAAGTGGTAAAATATGTAATGAGATGAAATGCATTATGGCAGATTTATTAAAATGGAATACCCAAGACATAAATGAACTTTGTCTTATTTGTATACCAATAACTAATTTTGGGAGCCTGTGGGGAGGGATTGTTTTACTTTGTTGTTTTTATTTTTTGGTCTGGAAAATCAAACTATAAATTCTCCTACAAAACTTCAAGAGAAGATTACAATGGTTAAACAAATTAGCAACTTCTTGGACGGATGGGGTGGCATAAGGAGAGTATTTGGAAAAGTTTATGTAAATTTTCAGTGTAATCTAATCTTAATTAATTTTTAAATTCTAGTCTGACCTTAATACACTACCACATCTATAATTATTATAATTATTTTGGATTGTTTAACAACTCTAACACATATTCTAAAAATAACTTAGGGGATAATTATCCTAAATAAACCATAAATGTGTCACAAATACAGAATACAAGGTTTTAAATTGAATTATCCATGTTTTTATGTTCTTTGCATACCCTTTCTCATAAAATCTTGGCCAAAAAAAATTATGAGTTTGTTTCCCATTTTGTAGGTGAGGAAATTGATAGCATCACACAGGAAATAAATAGCAAAGTGGGATTTAAGTCTGAACTTGACTGATTCCCAACTCCTATCTATCATATTTCACTTCTTCCATGTGAGTTAACACATACATCCAATGAAGTGTTACTCGTTTTAATTGCTTTGATTTCAGCGGGGAGGATTAGAATGGTTTGGTTGTATATATACTTTAATTAATATGCTTTCAGTTTAATTTACCACTGTGGAAACAGGATCTGTAATAAAGCAACAACCCCCTAAGTCACCTCTGCCTTCACACATGACCTTTAAACTTCACTGAACACAACACAGCCAGAGTGATCATTATAAAACAAAAATCCGAGTATATGTGTACCTTGTAACAGTCATGTTTTCCCTTTATCTACTAAATACAACCAAAACTACTTATCTTGGATATTAGTACACCAATGTTCATTGCAGCACTTTTAGAACAGTCAAAAAGTAGAAAGAAACCAAGTGTCCATAAACAGATGAATGGATAAACAAAACATTGTATATACATACAATAGAATCTTATTCAGGCACAAAAGGGGGAATGAACTTTTTTTGGGGGGGAGGAAATGAACTTTTGGTATGTGCGACAACATGAACGAACCTTGAAAATATCATGCTAAGTGAAATAAGTCACACACAAAAGGTCAGATATTGTATGATTCCACTTCCATGCAGTATCTAAAATAGGCAAATTCATGGAGAAAGAAAGCACATCAAAGGTTATCAGGGGCTGTGGGGAGGGAGGATGGAGAATTGCTTAAACGGAATTTTATTTGAAGTGATAAAAATATTTTGGAAATAGTTGTGATGGTTGCACGATATTATGAATTTAATTAATGTCACTGCATTATACAATTAAAAATAATTAAAATGGCTAATTTCATTTATTGTATGTGTATTATATTTTATGCATTGTATATATTATCTAATTTTAAAAATTAAAAATAATATACCAAAAATTATTAAGTTGTATAGTTTTAATGGGTGAATTATATGGCATATAAACTACATCTCAATAAAATCTTTTTTTTTAAACACTTCTTATCTTGGCAGATCAAATTCTTTATTATAGGAGTCCTCCCTAGAATTCCAGCTTCATCTCACACTGATTCAGGCCACATAACCCACATTCTAATCATATAAAATCATAATGACCTTTTGTCTACCCTGTGCTTTTTCATGTCTGTACCAATACTTTTCTGAGCCCTTAGTCTAGAAGAGTAGTTTGGAAATTTTTAGCTTGAGAACTTTTCTCTTTTAAAAATTATTGAGGACTTGAGAGAAATTTTGTGTGAATTGTGTGTCTATACTTATTTATTTACCATATTAGAAATTTAAACAAAAAATGTTACTTTAAATATATATTAATCTCTTTTAAAATAAAAATGAATTGATTGCATATTAATATAACTAGCCTCTTCTAAGAAATTATCCGTGTTGCTTTAAGTAAAAAGAGAATATTATTCTATAATTTTAGAAATCCGTTTAGTGCCTGGATTACTAGGAGATGGCAGGATTCACACATCTACTTCTTCATCCTATCTATAATGTTGTTTTAATTGAAGTATGTAAAGAAAATCCAGCCTCACACAGCTATGCAGTTGGAAGAAAGAGGAGTGTTTTAGTAGACTTTTCAGGTAATTCTGGATATCCTTTCATACTACCAACACATAACGAGCAGTAGTTACTTAAAGGTTAGCTTCAGTATAGAATCAGAAACACACAATGGTGAGCTTTTCATACCCTATTACATTAAAATTCATTGGTCTATCCTACACTTTGAATGGATCATTTACCCACGCATGATTTTATCATGCCATTTGCAAAGTATTCCCTAAGTTATGGATGTCTGTTGACACATTTCATTATGCAATACTCCCCCCAAAAATCACTTCAGTAATATCACCACCCATCTCATCAGAAAAGCCTTTAAGCATTGGGAAGTTATCAAGCTTACTGTGCTTGATACAAGTCTTCCAGAATTCTAATTTTTACTTGAAAGCTTGATTTCTATTATTTGCAGCAGATATTGTAAGTCATTTTCCTTGTAGTGACAGACTCATTGTATTCATTCTTCAGAAAATGTCTGCCACATACCTAGGTCTGAATAACCGTAGTCTGTTCTTCATTCTTTCAAGTAAAACATGGTGTTCCATAAAAGAAGCATGAAACCAAATAACAGCACAAAGACTTGGTTTCCTTCAGGCAACCATTGCACTTAAGAATGCAGCAAAAGTGCCGTGTGTGTATTTCATCACACAGAATATTAAAGAGATGTGTACTGAAGGATCAAGATTTAATAAAATAAAAATGTTTTACTGTTTTCAAGGATGTCCTTTAAGTGAAACTCTCTCTTTCTTTCCCGGCTATTAAGCATCAGTGAAAAATACAGTGACTACTAGGACAGTTTGGTGCCACTGCCTTGATTAGCCCTAAGTTGCCAGCAGATTAGTCACCATTGCTTTTACACCATTAATGCAAATGTCAATACCATGGAAAAGGTAATTATCTGGTATTATCATAAAAATAACTCAGACTCCATGAACACGTAACAGGGAACCCCAGGAAACCAAACCTGAAGACCACAGGTCTAGAATTATCCTCCTTCCTCTTCTCCTCCCCTACCTGGCCCAATCGACTAATAGATTCTTGTTGATCCTTTACGTTTCCTCAACCCAGGTAAGTGGCATCTTGCACCCTGCCCCAAACAGATTATTTTTGTTCTCTAGACCTCTAGTATCTTGCAGATTCTACTGATTTTCAATGTTTGTTTACTTGTAGTTTCTTCTGAAACTGTAGCTTCTAAAGCCTATGGACTCATATTCAACTTTATATCAAAAAATCTGGAGCACAGAAAGTGAACTAATAAATTAACACATTGTGGATACAATGTAAGCACTTCCAACTCTAAATCCTATCAGTCTAGAATAACTGGAGGACCACAGTATTATAATCTAAACTTCATAGATTTATACTGAATCAATAAAAGTCAAATATGTCTGAACTCTAATCAGTACAGTTACAGTTGCATTGTTTCTCTCTCTCTCTCTCTAACACACACACACACACGACAAAATGGCATGTTGGCATGTTCTGGAATTTACAAATTGGTATGAAATTATCAATAAGTATGGTGGCCTTACTTAGAGAACAAAGAAATGAGAATATATATTTATACAGGTATATGTTTGAACTACTTTTGAAAATGTGAGTAAGCTTCGAATAGGCAAATATTGGCTTAGCAGAATGGCAGGCATAGCATGGGATGCCAATGTGCAATAAAAACTTTGACAATATTTATACGTACATTTATGAGTAAGCATACATTGGATGCTAGATCTCACTAGTTATCAGGTCTATTAATATAAGTTGATATTTTCTACAAATTAGATAGTCATAGCCAATAAATTATGAAATTATTGTTGGAAAAAGTATAGGATAATAAAACTTTTCACATACAGTTGATGAAAATATTAACTAATGTGGTCTTTTTGGACAGAAATTTGTCCAGCTATAAAAAATAAAATAAACACCAATTGACTTTGCAGCTCTATTTCTAAGATTCTAAGCTAAAGAAATACTCACAAGTATGAATAAACATATTTATGTGCACAAATGTTCATTGTGACATTGTAGGTAATGATGAAATATCAGAAACAAATGTTTATCAGAAGAAAATAGTCAAATAAATTAGTTTATCTTTACTACAGAATAGGTGTAGGCTTTCTAAAGAATGAGATAGAGCCTTATATATTGAAATAAATGGTTTTCCAAGATATGTGATAGCTGAAAAAAGGCAGCTGAATAATACATATAGGATCCTTCAGTTTTGTAATTACAAGTGACATACACACATACATCAAAAAAATTCTGAAGGCATGACAGCTGTCAGCTATGGATAAGTACCTGGAATTAATGTTGCACTGATGAAGCAGAAATTTCATTTTTAAGTCCATATTACTTGAATACTTAACAATTAATTTAATAAATTAATTTGCAATTTAAAAAGTAATGAAAAGGACTGACCTGAAGTGTAGTGAAATTGGAAAAGTGAGGATATATGGAAATCACACAGAGAGAAAAGAGATAGATTGTATGAGGAATATATTAAAAGTTCAATGATTAGAAACTAGTAATCAAAATATACATACTGTACATCCTAAGAGGTAATTGCTTGTTTGACTTTTGGCAGATCAGATAGTATAGGTGCATCATTCTTGAACATAAACTCAAAAAAATGTAATTTTTACATGTAATTACCACTCTAATTTCTCTGCTAATGCAAATGATCCTCATTTCACCAAATTATTTTTTAAAAATTATTGTACTTACTTTCAATGATTACTTGTCTGTCTTCCCAGTTATCTTTAATAAGCTGTATATTTCCAAAGTGTGCATCACTGTAAAAGATTCGGTTGGTACCTTTTCTTCTTTGATTATAGTCAAAAGCCAAGGCTATGACATTCTTGAAATAATGTGGATTCTCATATGGCCTTATTGGTGAATTTAAATTGGTTTCATCAGAAAGATGTATACTTTTTAATATTGTTCTCCCTGAATACAGCAAATAGCCTTCATGCCTTAGGCAAGTAACTCCATCCTCTGCCAAATATCCATGGGCGCAAGTGCAAGTTCTCCCAGAATTTCCTCGATAAAGACAGAGTTGCTGACATCCACCATTGTCTTTGGCACAAACATTAGTCCCTAAAGCAGAAAAAAAGATACATACACACACAAACATATATATTTGTGTTTTTCAAATGATTTTTTCCTATAGAAATACTTAAAAAATAATGTTGAATAGTCTGTCTTTTTATTCTTAATACTGGTCAGTGAAAAAAAATCAAATTCTATAAAGTACTGATTTTTTTTCATACCAGTTTAAAATCTTGGATTTCTTATTTCAAAGATCGCATTCTTCCACTCCAAACATCATCCAAATAGAAGCATTAAAATTTTCCCTCAATCAGCAAATTAAGTGTATAACTCATTTTTGAAACTTGATGCTGAAATTGCAATGGGTTTTGTGTATTATAATCTTTGGCACAAGTAACAATTCTCTCAAAACAGGAACTGAACTCACCAACAAACAGGGCACTGCTTTAAAATCTTGTCTATGAAATATGAAATCTATCAAAGAAATTTACAGCTCTAATGTACCTAACCTCCTAAGTGTAGTAAGCATAAGTTTTTGCTTCAGTTTTGAGTGAAGATGTAATTTACTACTAAGATTCCTCCATCAGGCTAATTTTCCTCCATGAATCCATCATCAGCTCCAAAATTATTATACCTATCTTTGATGTCAAGGAAATTAATTATAATTTATTTTAATGGACATTAAAATGGATATTTAAAGACATAAAATAGACATTTAACTGAGGTAAATTTTAAAAAAATATCCAAACCATCATCATACACATTTTAAAGAAGTGATGACTTCAGAAATATTTCACACCAACAGCAAACTTCTGAAGCCATAATCACTTTATATATCAAAATATAACCCCAAACACATAGTTTTGACTACTTTTTATTCTCTAAAATCCTAATTGTGCTTTGCAATTTTTGTTGAATATATATAAAAAGATATATATTACTTAGTCCAAACCTGGTGAAGACACACCAGGTATATAACATGTCCATATAAATACACTGTCCTAGGCAAAAATATCTATGTATGAACTATTATATATTCATTTCATTAGGCTACTGTATGATTTTTGTAGGAAATGAGATGTAAAAAACAGAATCTTGAGGTTTTTGATTCATGTAAGAATCCCTAACTTATGTTTGATATATGTTTAAAAAATGTGAGAGGAATGACATAAGTTGTATCCATTATATAAGAGTGCTGACCTTTCTCTCTTACTCGGTTAAAGATTTTAACCTCCTTCAGGTTGACTCCAAGGCCTGTTCTCATGGTTATGGTTTCTGTGGCATCATTCTTGTGGCCTCTTCTGATGGACCCGTTGGCATGTGCTCTGACAAGAAGTTGAAAGTACATGATCAACAATCTTTAAGTAATTCATATCAAGTCAGTTATTTAAACCGAAGAAAACAGATGGCCAAGCAGAAGGGGAAAGGAACCAACTTTAGTCTGTGACATTGAAATGCTTGAGCGTGGAATAGCAAGAGTGCCTGACTTTCTGTGGAAATTACACGGTTTTGTGAGATCCTTTTTGTGACCTTGCTAAGGAATGGCTAATCCTACAAGGGTAAAGCAACTGGCACTGAAATAACATTCTGAGACTCAAATACTTATGAAAAAATAAATTACCTGTCAGACCAGTAGATGTAAGCCCCAAAGACCGCAACTGAAAACATATCCACATTGCTCCCTGACAGCACCATCTCACGATTCCCTCCAGTCTCAAGGTCGATTCTTTCTATTTTGTCTGTACGAGCATCACACCAATACAATTTGTTTTCCTAAAGATCGATTGAAAAGTAATATTACAAGCTGTTTTAGATTAAATGGTTTATTAAAAAATAAGAGAACAATAAAAGTGGATTAAAGCAAGTTGGCAGTTAATTCACTTTAAATACTTAAGAAATCCCAACATACCTCATAGTCAATGGAGATACCATTCGGCCATGCTATTCCCATGCTTACAAGGATAACCTTCTCTGAGCCATCTAAGCGAGCCTTTCCAATGCAGGGCATCTGTCCCCATTCAGTCCAGAACAAGTAGCTGAAATGAAATTGTTGTTTTATAGTAATATGCAAATAAACACAGAAACAATTATTAATAATAAAGCAGTAACAGCCATACCAATAGAACAAAAATAATACACTTTAAAAATCAATACACTTATGTGTTTGTTTACAAAAAATAATTTTTATTGTAAAAAAATATTTAACTATCGATAGAAATTACAAAGATGGATTCAAAATCCCTCCAAAATACTTTGCTCATGCAACTCCCTGTCTGAAATGCTCTTCTCCAACCTGTTTAACTAATTAGCTCTTGTTCCTATTTCAAACATCATTTCCTTCAAAAATTTTTCTGTGTTCTGGTTACTGTACCATATACTCTGAATGGATTAGAATGGCAAATTTACAGTGTTGCATTTCTTATATTTCTTTACAGTATTATTTTTTATTAATGTCTTTTGCCTCCAATGGACAATAAGCTCAAGGACAGTGACCTTTTCTGCTTTTCATCTGCTACGAGAACTACAGCACTAGAAGATTAGAAAATTTTTAAAATAAAAATTAGTGGTAGATAAATATTTAATTTATCAATGAATACATGAATGCACTATAATTTCAATTCTGTCCAATTACACTGCTAAATGTAACTATTCTAATTTGAATTTTATAAGTTATCCTGTGAAGCAATCATAAAGCATGGATTCATACAAAAGCAGACATTCCTATTTCAGTAAACTCATAATGCAAAATAGAATATGGAAGAAAATGAAATACAGAAAGAAAATCCAGAGCATGCTGAAATAAAACATGTCAAAAAAACTAAATGTAGAAAAACAGAAGGCATATTATCTGTGCTTTTTTCACTCATTCATTCAGCATATATATTATTTATATTACAAATTTATATTATAATGTAAAATGCACACTTTCAGATAAATAGGATCCACTCTTTTGAAGTTATGTCTGCTGAAGTTTTCATTCATTCAACTGTCAGAAAATAGTAATGATTAGAATTTAGAAAAATACAGCAATCATTAATTCATTCGTGCAAAAATGGGTAGTATTCTGTGCATATTAGAATACATATATATAAGTGATCATACATGAGAAAATGAGATTGCATACAGAAAAATCAAAGATGTACATTCATATTTAGTATCCATTTAATGAACTTACTATTTATCCATAAAAAGATACTTAAACTATATAAAAATACGTGTATCCTGCTCATGCATATTGGTTTGATTTATTATAAAAGTTGATTTTTTTTCCTGAAAATGCTATATAAAATAAATGTGTTGGACTTTTACAACCAGATGAATAGGAGGTGTGGCTAGAATTCCAAGTATATTAATCCTGAAGAAGCTTTCGTTCATATTCACAAGCTCTATAAATCAGAAAGGGAAATATTTGTAGCAAGAAATCCAACTAATATTTTACTGGTTAGATCTAAGCTGAAGCAGGCATGAAAAAAATCTATGCATTAAAGTTAAGAATTTTTAAAACTTTAATGAGGATTCTCATTATATTAAAAAAATAAATAAGATAACTGAGAAGCCAAATTTGTTGCCCCGTTTAACTTTTTAAAGAAAAATTTCAGCATTAATAATGCTCCTAAAATGAATAGTCAGTCACTGTGTTAAAATGTCAGGGTGATGTGACACTGGAAAGAAGGCAGTGTGGAAACCAGGACAGACAGGTGCTTATTTATTCAGTCTGATTCTTGTCACCTACTTTAACACACTCCAGAGTTCAAATATGAAAGGAAATATGGACAATATACCTTTTATTTAATAATAATCTGCTTTCAAATGCACTAAGTGAACAATAAAAATATTATTTTGAGTGAGCAGGGCAAATCAGTCATTTAATATATTTAAGCTCTAATTCTCACAGGTATGGAAACTGTGGCTCAGGAAGTTAATGATCCACAATCACACAGATAATAAGGAAGGGTTCAAGCCAGGAACTTCACTCAGGCTTTAAAAACTCAGGTCTGTGGTGTATGCTCTATATTGTCTCACCAAGTATAAATATAATACAACATAATAATATTATATCAAATGCTATTTTCCCTAAGCATAAGGAATAGAACAAAGATCTTCATCCTTAAAAACACAAAACAAGGGCGCCTGGGTGGCTCAGTGGGTTAAAGCCTCTGCTTTCGGCTCAGGTCATGATCTCAGCTTCCTGGGATCCAGGCCCGCATCTGGGCTCTCTGCTCAGCAGGGAGCCTGCTTCCTCCTCTCCCTGTCTCTCTGCCTGCCTCTCTGCCTACTTGTAATTTCTCTCTCTCTGTGTCAAATAAATAAATAAAATCTTAAAAAAAAAAAAACCCACAAAACAAGCCACGAAAAAAGGTCTTAGTATTGAGAAACAAGTGTCTCTTGTTCTTTTTTTCTCAAGTAGCCCTTATTTATTTTAAATCTCCAATACTTCCATGCAGGAGTCTTGGATGAAGGATTATAAATTTAAGAATTAAAATTATCCAAAATAAAATTGTCTTGAGTACAGATTTTACTCAAATTTTCTACAGTGATTTGATAAATTACCATTATATATGAAGCCAAATTTGACCATGGGAATCACTTTTAAGGCTAAATAATTTATCAACAATAAAACTAAAAGATTCTATACCTACTAAAATTAAGCAACATTTCATGAATGTCAGGAAAGGAGTAATTTATTTGCTCCTTAAACTGAAATTAAAAATAAAGAATTGAATAGAATTAGCACCTTGAGAAACTTCAGGGATTATAACTAAATGTAGAAAAAGAACACTAAGCTTATAAAACTGCAGGGAAAAATCTATGAATAATTTAAGATAGTAATTAACATAGATGTACTTGAGATAACTTTAATGAACATAGATTCTTGGTATCTAAATGTGATTTTTCATGAAGGAAAGAAATGAAAATCTTTGTCACTGGTTTTTGAGACCCCATGGAAATTAAGATTCAGTGACAGCATTACAGATTGAAGTTGTTCCCATTTGAGTTCAAAATTTGCTGTAGTGAAATGTTTGTTGAGTTGTATGATATAGTGAAGGAAATTGCCTTAAGAGAATTAGCTTGGTGAATCTAGCACTGAAAATACTTCCCAAGTTTATTCCAGACCTAGACATTTTCAGAATTGTCAAAATCAAATGCTGTGTTGTATAATTGAAGTTTCTCTGGATAATAATTTGCGCTAAACTATAAATTCCCATATTTACAGTGGCTTGTAGTTACATAATTTAAAATAACAAAATAAAAAATGGGACATTCAAAAGCGGTTTTGAAGGATTATAAGAATAATGTCAGAAATCATCATAACACAAATATCCATTTTGTCTTAATAAGACACAGAAGTTCTTGACAGGAAAATGTGCCAGGAATACATATTATGTTTCACAATTAATGTCCAAATAATTATTGACATTTGAATAACAGGTAAAATATTCCATTTGGTAGCATTAGAAATACCAAAGTCCCCAAAAGTTTATTGAATTTATCATATGACCATAGTACTGATAATCAGAATTACTTTACTTACAGGTACACTTAGAAAGGAAAGCAAATCTTTTTTCTCTTACAATTAGATAGATTAAAGCTCAAACATATAGAAAATATTACAAATGCCCTTGTATAATTACAAATATATATATGTATATATATATATTTTTTTAGAAATAAAGCTAACATAAAGCTTTGGCTTTGGTAGAGAAGGGTAAAAAGTGTGAGGTAGAAAGAAAAGAATGAATAAGTCCAAATTATTATAAAAGGAACAGGATTAAATGTGATTCTTTTAAACATAAGAATAATAGTGAAAAGCAACTAATTTGAATCAATCATTTTCTTTGAATTTAAGATTCTCTTTTTGACTGCTAAACTATTTCCTTTGAACACAGATCTGGGTTTCAATTTTTACAATAAACTCACCATTTCTTTCTATGCTTATGCCCTTATAAGAGAGCATGATTATATACTTTATCAGATATGCTAAAGAAAGAGGAGATAACCAAAAATTTCCATGTTGGCACAAAAATGAAGATCATGTAATTCTTTTATAGGTAGATGTCTTGATTGAGAAGAGAATTAAGAATGTTATTGTGCCATACTGGGGTTCAACAGTGTGTTACTTTATCAGCAAAGAGCACACACACACACACACACACACACACACACACACACACACAGAAAACAAAACAAAACAAAACAAAACCCCTACAAATTAACAATAGCAGCTAGCCCTTATGTGAGCATGAGTTTTAATCTGACAAAAAAAAACTGCTTGTAATTTTCAATGTCTTAGCAATTTCATTAGAATTACTTAAAACTCATACTAATCGAATACTTTGTAGGCCAACATGTCAGTGTTTTCACCTTTAGGGTATGTGCAATAATATAAAACTCTGAATACATTTCATGAATACATGAATTGACATCCTTCATCCCCTATGAGGAAACGGTGTAAAGTAGAACCTTCTCTATTCCTGTGAGGGTTTCTTCACATTTCCTTGTTCTTCATTTAATGCGTGGTTTTGTTTTGAGAAAGCATTCCATGCCAATCCCAAATCACTTTTCAAGTCCTGAATGTGTTACTATTGCTTAGAAGTTCCCGTAATATAAAAAGAACTCAGGCACAGATAGCAGAACACTCACTAAAAGGAAGAGTCTAGAGACAGTATAAACTTGAACACTACTC
Source organism: Ailurus styani (assembly GCA_002007465.1). Classification (NCBI taxonomy): domain Eukaryota; kingdom Metazoa; phylum Chordata; class Mammalia; order Carnivora; family Ailuridae; genus Ailurus; species Ailurus styani. The sequence continues at coordinate 1,216,443 of LNAC01000472.1, read as the reverse complement.
TTTTTTTTCGCCAGTGGTTTGGTGGATGATTCTCAAGTATTCTTTTAGTGCAGTCATGTACTCACTTAACAAATATCAATTAGGTAAATATTATGTTCTAGAAGCTGATGATACCAAATGAAGTAGGCTTAGCAACCCTCATGAAACCCCCTGTTTAACGGTAGAGGCAAATGGGTAAATAAAGAATTACCTAAAAAAAATAAACTTGCTAGTTTTACGTCTCTAAGTCATAAAAGTACAGGCTTCAATACTGAAAATATGTGATGGTGAGAGAAGTCGTCATTTCCATAAACAACTCAGAAATGAAATTTATTTTGAGCCAAAATAAAGATATGGGCCGTCTGGGTTGTTCTCTTTTTCTGTTTAAGCTTAAAAGAATATTTATCATTTATTCTGCAGGTCTTGCTCTGGTTTCTGTTATTCTTATGTTTTACATCAGATTCCTTCTTGATTCCCTACTCTGCAATATTGAGTGGAACCATTATTACGTGTATGCCCAGCCAATATTAGAGAATTATCAATAAAAATACTTCACAAAGATAAATATATTTTGCATCTGTAATGTGATAGCATATTATGTTTATATCTTGTATTATATTTAGTTCTTTATTTAATTAATTTACACCCTGCCTCATTGCACATCCTCTCATTTTAATAAATATGAACATATACATATATGATATTATTCAGCTATTCACATGTTTCACAAGATTTTCCTGAGTAAAGGGTCATACTTTATTCATTTTTGGTATCCCAAATACATAATATTTGATGTGTCCCTGTAATATACATATTTTCTTACAAAATATTTAATACCTAGATTCTTAGAGCCTAGAGTCCTAGTACTCATAAGCTGATGTAGAATTCTTAAAATATTACACAGAAATTTCCAACTTGTTTCAGGACCTCTAACCTGTCTCATATACATGAATCTATCCAACCTACCCTGGATATTCCATACTGAAAGATACTGAGACAATTTCTATAGGTACATAGAGAAAAATCTTTCAAACTTCTCTTTTACCCTTTAACCATAGTTTTATTGGTCAGATCCCTTAAAAAATCAGGTTAAGTTCATACATTTGCATGTGGCTATTTCTGGTTTCCATTCAACATGGCTTTGGTGGTCTGAACCAGAAGCTCCCTCCTGTAGTGGGAGTTGGCATGAACTTACTGGCCTCTCTTTCTCCTCCATCAGCCACTGAGCTACAATGAGATCCCAAAGCATCTTGATTACTTCCAGTCCTCCTTCCCTGCTTTTAGCAGAGAGGATAAGATCCGAGATTCATGTTTAGATGTTAAGGAATGAAGCCGAAACATATGGTAAAAGATGAGGTGAACAAAACCTAACTAGCTTTAAAACAAGGATGTTTGCAGAATTTTTGAGGAAATCCCTAGTGAAAAATAGTGTGATGTCTTTCTTTCATTTGTTATTATAATTTGTTTATATGCTTTTCTTAGAGACCCATAGAGGTACCTGTCTATAATTTGGGACATGTTCTGAGTTATTTGATCATCATGGTATCTTAATATTACATACAAACAGCCTGATTCCACTGTCATTTCAACTACAAACCAAATTTAAATCTACTTGTTTTTTATATGTAACATCTTGCCTTGAGATAAAAGCATACTTTAGGATATGGTGTTAAGCTATGCTATTCTCTTGCTATCTCAAAATATGTTAAAATATCATTCAAGATCTTCCACATATTAAGCATATTCTAAAAGTGTGTGTGTGTGTGTGTGTGTGTGTATATACATATATATAAAATCAATCAAAGACCACTTGACAATATGTAGTTGTCAAATGCCAAGATCCCATATTAAGCTGAATCCTATGGAAAGAAACACTTTTCAGCAAGTTATTTATGATCACAAAAATATAAAGCTAGATTAGCAAAACAATGTACACCCTGGTGCCTTTAAAAAAAAAGAGTATTTGTGCTTCACTTAAGAGATCATACACTATGGGAAGTTAACCAACTTTTCTGGTATTATATGAAGTGACATACTGTGACTCCTACTGTAGAAAGTGAGTTTTTAGCATAAAAAAATTATTACATTTCAATTTTTTTTAAAGGAAGTGATGTCTTACAAAAAATTCAACAGACGGAAGAAACTAATTTTTCAAGCTGAAGTAAATTCGTACATACTTTCTATTTTGCATTTGGCTACATTTTAAACAATTTCAAGTCACCATTGTTCAGAGCAGCCTTCATGCCCACTTTTCGAGACACATTTATATCTTGGATTCAGCTAATTTACTCTATCATTGCTCACCTTTTTCTTTGGCAACATCACCTGACATGTTTTAACTTCAAACATTGAGAATATGAAAATGCTGTACTTTATTCATATGACATGAATTTTGACACCTAGTCTATGTAATATTACCTGGAAATCAATGTTCCAATAAACATTTCCTGAAAACCAGCTTAGCATTTAAAAAGGTATATCAATTCTTAACTATAAGTCCTGAAAAAATATCTATCCATGTGACTTAATTAAGATTTAAGAAATATTCTTAAGAAGTGAGAGTATGGAGGTAAATAATACTTGAATTATTGCTATATATTTCAAAGATTTCTTGTTTTGTGGATTAAAATGTAAATTTTGTTTTGGGGGCTCAAAATTAGGAAATCAAAAATATTTAATGAGATACTCCAGCTGAGTCTGCGCTGAGCTCACAGTTGCAATGGAAAGAAATGGGAAATCTAAGAGACATCTGGAGAGAAGAGATGACAGGGGTTAGTGACAGATGAAAAACTACGGAAAATCTAAAGTAAGTTTCCATCTTGCCAGGACAAAAAGACATACCATAGTTAGGAAAAGAAGTCAGTAGGCTAAATGTAGGAGGATATATTAAATCTCTGTTAGAGTGGACGTTCAAACAAAGATTTTCTAAAGAAAAATGGAAATGTAAGTGAAGGAATGAAGATAAGATTTTGGATGCAATGCCTTGATTGATGTAAAAAAATGAACATATTTTTTGAAGGATAAATATAACAAGAGAGGAAATGGCCCGTAAAGACATACATCAAGAGAGACGTGTAGAAGAGGTATATGGAGGGGATGCGAAAGAGCAAGAGAACTCAGAGAAGGTAATAGAGAAAATAAATTCCTGAATAGATAATCAATGGAGAAATATGTCAAAAAGAAGGCAAATGGTGTGACAACTAGAAAAAAAAAGTCTCTGAATTTGGCTATGGATAAATTTTAACAATTCTGAAAGGAACAGAAGAACTTTTCTATTCGAAGAAGTTGAGAAGTAAACATGCAGAGAGAAATAAGAAATTGTTTTTTGGGGGGATTGGGTTTTTTTTTTTTGGTTTGTTTTTTTCAAATGACAGAGATCTGATCCTATTTGAAAAACAAAGGGAAAGGCTTCATTTCTGAAAGGAACTGTTTAAAGATTACAGAAGAGTTATTGCATGAGATACCTGAGAAAATTAAAGTGGAGAAGATTTAAATAAGAAAGAAAACTTTCTCTGAGGTTGTACTCACTTATTTTATTTTTGTTTTTTATTTTTTATTGTTATGTTAGTCACCATACACTACCTCATTAGTTTTTGATGTGGTGTTCCAAGATTCATTGTGTTTACATATAACACCAGTGCCCCATGCAATACCTGCCCTCCTTAATACATTCTAGCATACATTTACACATCCCACTTTCACATACCACATCATCACTATCACAATTAACCACTGAATTTATTCATTTGCTTTACTACTCACTGAAAACTTTGCCATCTTCTCCTTCCACAGCTGACATTCTTAGGGACTTCATGACTCATGTTGATGACCTTGTGAACATCTCAGCTGACATTCACCTCACCTGTTCCAGGACCTGTATTCCTCCTTTGCCTCTACCTTACATAAGCAAGGCCACACACTCATCTTAATTGCCACATGGGACTTTTCTATTTCCAATTTTACCAAATCTGAAATCATTGCTTAATTTATAGAGTTGTCTTGGTCATTCATGTCTTTACTCCTTACTCTGACCTTAATCTGCTGTTCTTGGTTTCCATGATTCCGTCACTAAGTTCTAGACCTCAGCTCCTGACCAGCAACACATGGTTATTCCCTTATAATCCAGCTTTGAATCTGTCACTACCTACTCCCTTTCTGACTTTTTTTGCTGCTGCTAAGGTGCTGAATATTACTACTCAAGGTCAGAGAAAGATACTAATTAGATTCTAGAAATCCACCCCAGCTAGATTCATGTTGATTTTTATTCATATTCTATTCACCACAATAGTTTCAGAAAAACTTATCTATCCATTTAAACCTGTTATTCTTACTACTCTGACTATCACCTATTAGCACTTTAATTGTTAAAATATATTTTATTGCTGCATCCTGTCTCTTCACTCCATCTCCAAAACTAGAAGGGGGAAGAGAAATTCCCTAATTCAATAGTCCCACTTAAGTTTACCTCATTTAATCCTTTCAATAACCAAAAAGTACATAGGCATTTGAGATCAAGGTATTTCAAAAGATCTCAAAGGTAGGAAACATCCAAGCTGGGGTTCCGAACTGTAGTGGGCACTGTTGGTGCTCCACCTAGACACCTCAGATCTTAGTTCCTGTTTCTATATTCACCAGTGCCCAGCTTCTGTGTCCTTTGTCTCTAACAGTTCCCACAAAAAAAGTACTTTTCTTGAGAGGACAGGAACTAGCAACTCTTCTTTCACAAGCAGTGCTAAGAGCTAGAAATCTTGGGAGTATAGGTCTCCCAAGGGTTGCCTTCATCGAATGAATGGTTGGGTGGGAGTTTGAAAGCCAAACTCCCTCACTCTCAAGTGAGTTTACACTTCACAGCTCCCCAAGTAATCAGTGGAGACCTGGACTTTGCTCACAGTTGAACTTTTGTTTTGGTCTCTTCCCCTTTCCTATCCTGGTTCTCTCCCATTTCCTGAATTGAATTCTCATTCCAGGATCTCCTTCTAGGATACCTGATGTAAGACGCAAATTTTGTCCATCTGCTTTATGGTCCACTATTCTTCCTGCCCCATTCTATTGCTTCTTCCTTATCCATGTTCCTTCTACACACCCTGAAATTGGCTTTTCTGCCTGTTTCTTCTCTGTTTATGAACACATGGAGTACCCCGTAACTCCTATATAAAGGAAAACTTCCTCCATACCCTACTATCTTCTCAACATTTCTATTGTTCCATCTTTCCCCTCATTGCCTAAATTTCTGTCACTGTAGATGAAATATACTGGTTCTATGTTCTAATTATCTTTCATTTATTCATTATTTATATTTGGCTTCTGTCTTTACCAATTTCATGAAATTTAGAACAATTAACAATATCATACTAATCTTCAACTCCACGTTCTGTTTTTTTCCTTTATCGCTCCTAAGCTCTTTACCGTTGGCACACTCTTCTCCCTGGAGCTGTCTTCCCTTGACTTCTATGATAGAATAATTTTCTGAGGACTTGAAATGGCCACTTTTCTTTCTCTTTTGGCTTATTGTTGATTTTCTTTTTCCCCTCTCTTAATCATTTCATGCCCTAACTATAAACATTCTCCATTTTTGTCCTTACACTTCTTTTTTTCTGTATTCTTTCTTGGTAATCTTGTTCACTACCATAGTTTATTACAGAGTCTGAACCATTGGCATAAACCAAAGTGACTTTATATTTATCTAACTCCTGATTCCATATATTCTACTGAATATCTTTTCTCCAGAACATGCTATCTCAGGAAGAACCCAGGACGTCCAAGATAATTTTAGTTAAAAGAAAAAAATAATGTTAAGATTAATTTTTCAGGTATGAAAGACTGGACCTTTCTAAATCCAAAATAATTATTTCATATGTATTTTAAAATGTTTACCCCTCTCCAGCTTTGATCAGACTCCTGCTGGCCTGAGGACTTGCAGTGAGAAAGTGACTTGACTTTTCTTTTCTTCTTTTTTCTTTTCTTTTCTTTTCTTTCTTTATTTTCTTTTCTGTCTCTTTTCCTTTCCCTTTCCTTTTCCCTTTCCCTTTCCCTTCCCTTCCTTTTCTTTTCTCTTACTGATTTTTTCTATTTATTTTAGTCTCCCCTTTACCTATTTTCCTCTAGCTTTCTCCATTATTTGTCTTGAGGGTAAAGAAAAAAACCCCTCTCCCATAAGTCTCTGTCTAGGATGATAACTATTTCTAAGAATTCCCTAATTTAAACAATGCTACAATTTCAATAAACTCTCTACACAATCATTACACTTCTAACAATTGCTTATGTGGAGTCTTTGGGGCCAGAGAGAAGGCTTAGGAGAGAGTCTAGGACCATTTTAGTAACCACTTGGTAAAGTAGAGAAGGTGTTCATGGTCATTTCTTTAATATGTGGAGAATGCTATTGCCTATTTTATGGCTCCAACTGATGCCAGCTACCTTTAGGCTCTTCCCTATGTAGCTATACTCTTGCCAATGGCCTTTGCTTTGCCACTACCAATGCTTTGATTATTCTATTTCTTCTTCATATGATATATTCCCACCCCATCTCAGAGGCCTCTCCTTCAAGTCTTCTCCATAAAACCTTGAGTAAGCATCACCATTGATGCTACCACCCTCACTGTGATTACCTACTATGATTATATGCAATCTCTTTTTTTTCTTAAAACTCAATGTAACTTTATAAGGATCTTACAGAAATTATGTTAATGTGAGATTTAGGATGAGATTTAGTCTTGAGTCATACTGATCTATGCTTTTTATTTTTCTATTTTATTCATTTATTTATTTATTAAAGATTTTATTTATTCATTTGTCAGAGTGAGAGAGAGCACAAGCAGGCAGAATGGCAGGCAGAGGCAGATGGCAAAGAAGGCTCCCCACCGAGCAAGGAGCCCAATGTGGGACTCAATCCCAAGACTCTGGGATCATGACCTGAGCCTAAGGCAGCTGCTTCACCAACTAAGCCACCCAGGCGTCCCCTGATCTAGGCTTTTTAAACCTGAAAATGAATCTCACATAACAATATGATGAGCCTATTACTTTAACTGAAACTGTTTAAACAGAAAACTCATTGTGAACAGAAGCAGCATCTTATTTTTATACTATCAGACTTCACACTGCCTACCAGTAGTGTCTTTCACACAGTAAGCAGTCCCATTTTGTCAAGATGTACTGAATTGAAGGCTGAAGAAGAGATGGAGATGCCCTGACATGACCTCACACACAGCGTGCTGCACTCAATAAATGTTTTTTTTTAATAAACTGACAGAAAGCAGAGTATATGTGGGTAACTTAGCCTAATGTTCTCAATCATCCTAGAGAGAAGTAGGTGTGTTTTTATGCTAAGATGGCTGTGGAGATATAAAAATATACTTAAAGATAAGAAGACCAGGAACAACAACTTGAGGTCCTATACTACATTTCAACAAAACAAATAAAAAAGAAAACTACAGATTGGCAAGTAGCAGCAGCAAGGGACCTGCTAAATTGAACTGAATGCATCTATAATAGGCCAGGCACAAGACACTCTCAATCATACAAATGAAGTGTTGGCCTTATTACAAATACAAGGGGAAGAAATTCTTTATTAGAAACAAACTCATTTCCTATGTATCTCTGGGATTTCATAACATTCAAATTATATTTGTTCCTACCATTAGAATAATTATCCACAATAGAGCAATTGATCAAGTTTTCTCTATTGAGGTTATAATGATTTATTGCTTGATTATAAATTATAATTTGAAAAGAGATTTTTAAAATACCATCACATTGCAAGAGTACATTTTTATTTTTAAGTTTATGAGTGTGATGTGGACATATGCAATTGAGTCATATGTTATAGTCTTGGAATTAAACAGAAGCACACCCTTCCTTCACAGTCTTAAGGTGTAATGGCACACACATGGTTGTAGACAAGGGGCTCTACAGGGGAAGAGGAAATCAGACCCAAGTCAAAATTATTTTATAAACTTCTTCTCCTAATTTTTTTCCAGCATTTTCTTGTTATGGCTTATCTTCTCTTTTACTTATACTTTTTTTTTTTTTTTTTATACTTTTAACCTTTAAATTTTCAGTGCAACTTTATCTTAAAACTGTTTTCTTGTGTTTGATATTTTTGGTTATTAATTTTTGTAATGTTTACCAATATATATGTGTATGTGTAATATGTTACACACACATGCATATGCATACATTGTAGCATGATTTTTGAGTTTAGAAAAACCTAACTCTCCCACATATCAATTTGAAAGCAGAGTAATATTTAAAATAGCTGACTCAGTTTCCTTATCTGTTAAATGGAGGAAATAATACTACTTTAGGTTTGTTGTGAGCTTTTAAATACAGTGAAAGGGTAACAGAATTCCCGGTATATTGGATGTAGGGTATATGAGAGAGAAACTAAAGGTCATACCAAGTGTTTTGACCTAAGCAACTGAAGTAACAGGAATAGCATCTACTAACGGAGGACTCCGTAATTGCAGACAGATTCGGTTTCATTTTGAACTTGTTAAGGTTAAGATTTCTGATGGATCTTCTTTTGTTTACCTGTTGCTACTAGCAAACCCCTCCAAATTTAAAGGCTTAAAACAACAATAACTTAATTGCTTTTGCATTTGCAATTTGATGGGAGCTCAGCAGGAACCATTCATCCCTTCTTCACATCCACTGTGGTGCCATCAAGGAGGAGGTGAGAAAACAGCTAAGGACTGGAATCATTTAGATTCACTCACTTGACACATCTAACAATTGGTACTGGCTCTCAGCTCTGACCTTAGCTAGGGTTGTTAGCTGGAACACCTACACTGGCCCTTTCATGGTGTTCCTTGGCTTCCTCACAGAAGAGTGGGTGGTTTTAAGAATGTCCAAGAGAATCATGTAGAAGTTTTATTTTGTCTTATGATATAGCCTCAGATTTTACATAGTATCACTTCCATAATAGTCACAGGCCTACCCAAATTCAAGCATATGGAAAAGATGCTCCACTACTCTGTTTGGAACAGTCAATGTCACACTTTAAGAAGAGCATGTGGAATGGCAGATATTATTGTAATCATCTTGGAAAATAAAATCTGCCACAGACCTGTTTGAAGTAGCACATAACATAAAGATCTAGAGTTTAGAGTGAGGTATGATCTGGCTATCAACATTTTACAGTCTTTAACATTTAGGTGGGATGAGACTACCAAAGACTGAACCCTGGGAAACACCAACATTAAGGTGTCAAAGAGAAAATGAACTAAGAAAGGAGAGTGTGTTGGAATGACTATTAAAGTGGAAAAATCAAGAGAATTGGTTTCCTTCTTCCTCATAATACCCTTTGAGATTCTTTGAAATTCACTTCCTCAAGACCTGCCCTAGTAATAGAAACTGAGCTTGTTGAGAAACTGAATTTGTTGTATATACTGTTAGGTCTGGGACCTTATGCACTCCCAAGTGATGAAACATAACTTGTCTAAGTATGTCAAAATAATCTCTTCCCTTTGGCTACTGACTGATCTAAGGATGGGCATGTAACTGATTTCTGGTTAAGGGATAACAAAGGAGGGCGCCTGGGTGGCTCAGTGGGTTAAAGCCTCTGCCTTCAGCTCAGGTCATGATCTCAGCGTCCTGGGATCCAGGCCCGCATTGGGCTCCATGCTCAGCAGGGAGACTGCCTCCTCCTCTCTCTCTGCTTGCCTGCCTCTCAGCCTACTTGTGATCTCTCCCTCTCTGTCAAATAAATAAATAAAATCTTAAAAAAAAAAGGGGGGGATAACAAAGGAACTGACATAAAGATGTTTTTCTTCCCAAATATGATATAGCAAGGAAAAGTTGTTTTTATCCTCTCCCTCTTCTTCATAAGTGTAAACAAACTCCTTGATGATATGTCAAGCATGTTGCAACAGTGGGACCAAGACATCAAGTCTAAGACAGAATATAACTTAGTAAAGACAACAGTTGGAAAAAATAGAAAGAAAAACTATAGTTTTACACTCTAAATTTTTGAATTCAAGAGCATTCTCAAGCAATGCAGGTTTTTAAATTTTTACAAAGTAATCTTAGCTTGAAGTGTGACAAATTGCAGGTGTTATTTCTCTTTCCTATATTAACTTTCTTTGTTTCCTTTTTCATTGTACTAATACAATGGCTTAATTTTATAACATTTGTCAAGAAACTGAAGTAAATGATGATATTGGAAAAACTACATACAACCTACAACAAATAAGAAAGTTTGTAGACTTTCACAAGAGCCAATTTGACATTTTACATAGATGGACTTCATTCTAAATCAGCACCATGTATCTAATACACCATGGTTCACTTTTCCACCCCTCCAAAAGGAAGAGGCAATCTATTAACATAAAGACATCCACCCTTTAAAAACAAAACAAAACAACAACAACAACAAAACTCTGAAGTCAAATCATACCAACAATGAAAGAAACACAGTGGTGGCAAGTTATATAGTTTTATAATAGGACTACTTCTATATTATTGCTTAAGAAGAAAGCAGTTATCAGTCAGCATTCTTATTCTTTACCAGTCACTGTACTAAGCCCTGGGGAAAGAGAAATAAACCAAACGCTCATGACTATTCTCCTCATAGAATAGTGAAGAATAGAGACCTCATCCAGTCCAGTGAAAAATAGAGGTAACAAGCAAATAAATATAAGTAAGCAAATATTAGTGCATGGAATTTAGAAAAAATGAAAGTACTAGGTATTTTGGTGTCATAGAATAGAATGATCGAATCTGTTTACAAAGGCAGGGAAGGATAAATAACATTTAGAAAAGCAAAAATAGGAAGGAAAACACTGCCAATAAAGGAAAAAGGTTTTTCAAAGGGTAGAAATAGAAAAGAATGGGAAATATCTGAAAATATTTTTAAAACTATGTATTCCAACAGAGATTGACTGAGATATCGCAAAGAGACAGTAACAGGAGTTTGAAGCTGAATCTTCAAAATAAGGCCTGATTAAGAAGGATCACAACAGAGGTGCCTGGTGGCTCAGTTGGTTTAGCATCTAACTCTTGATTTCCACTCAGTTCATGATCTCAGGGTCCAGATCTCAAGGCCCTGAGATTGTGTCCTGCATCGACCCCTGACCTGTACATCGGATCCTCGCATGGGTCTGCTGACTCAGCACAGAATATGCTTGTCCCTCTCCCTCTGCTCCTCCCCCACCTGCTCACGCTCTCAACAATAAATAAATAAATAACAAACAAACAAACAAACAAACAAATAAATAAATATTTTTTTAAAAGAAGGATCATAACAGAAATTTGGGCTTTACACAAAAGTCAATGGAGATCCCTCAAAAGGATTTAAGAAAGATTTATATTAAAAGAATAAATTCACTCTAACCTTTAATGATGTTAGGAGATGACCTAGGAAATTATTGCAGTGTTATATGCACAAGATAAGAACAGATTTAATTAGACTGGGAGTTGCAAAGATGGAGAATAGTAGACTGATAATATTTAGAAAAGAAATATTAATAGAACTTGATGGCAGATTGAATTCATCTTAACTTTAGATATGCACAGTTTGAGTGTCTGTGAAACATCTAAATGGAAAAATGGATATTCAAAAAGGGAGGTAGACATATTTATCTGCAACTCAAGGGAAAAAAAAATACAAAGCTTGGGATGAACATGTTGTCTCGGCAATCATAGACATAAATGGAAATTGAAGCTTTAGAAATACTGAAGAATGAGGTTGGATATTAATCATTCATCAAGTAAGTGAGTACCCATTTTGTAAAGCGTTGCAGGGTAGAACTTTAAATTGAGAATCCAGAAGCATGTTGGTATACTTACTTGGATTTACGCATACAGTAAAGAACTGCATAATAAATATGACCCCATGAAATATATTCTGAAATATACATCACAGAGTGAAACAAATTTTTTTTTGCTTAGCTAAAATATTGAGTTTCATTTCAAACATTATAATTAAAAATAAATATTAAAAAATAAATAAATAAAAAGAAAAATAAATATGGACATCTGAATTTTTTAAATGAAACAAGAAAACTCACTTAAAACTCAAGATATATGTAAAGCTTAAAATTACCCTTTCTCTGGGTGCAGAGCTATAGATCTTGGTTGATCCAGGCCTTGGGAAATAATTACATAACGGAAAGAGCCATTGAGTCTTGCAACTTCAATTAAGTTGAAACCATGATCTGTCCAATATATGTTACCTAGGAGAAATACAGATGTGTTTATAACATGGTTGTGAGAAAGAAAATTATTTATTAGTTATGGCTAAAATTAACTTTCTAAGCATTCACATAACTATCAAGAAATCATATACTTCCTATATTTTTTAATGTGTACATTTCCTAAGCAGAAAGCTGTAAATAAACTAATAGGCAAATATTTCCCAATCTCACCCATCTGTGGTTTAAACCATATAATGATACACTTATATGCTGAAAATAAGTTGAAACTTCTCTCACCTAAAGAAGGGATCTATTTTAACTTTCTACTGACTCCAGGCAAAAGAGAACTTCTTTATTTATCTGCCTCACAGTTCCCAGGAGATTTGGGCAAAGTTAACACTACATAATCTACTTCTGCATAAAAACACTTGTCTAAAGACTCAAAAGCATTAGGAAGAATGAAGCCAAGAGCAAAAGAGACTATTTATCCCTGTGGCTAGAAGTACAAAAAAAAATTATTATGAGTTGAAAACAGAATTTTTATGAAGGAGATTGAGATCCTAATGAAATAGGTAGGAAACAGGAATAGAAAAAGCCATGGATTATACCAGCAATCCAGTCAATAGCTATCCCCTCCACTCTTCCCAAGCCATTGGTAATGATATCTTCTTTCCAAGTCTGATCTCTTTTAGCTCGGCTAATTTTATTGAAGCCCATGTCTGTCCAGTAGATGGTATCATTTTCTATGGATAAGACAGAAAGAAAAAACAAAACAAAACAAAATACATAAACTATAAAAGATATCAATATATGTATTAGGATCACATTGCATTAGTATTTTGGGGGTTATCATCCTGGGTATATTAGGGTATACATATTCTTCAGGACAATTTACTAACACAAATAGCAAGAAAGATATTAAAACAACATGAAAGAGCCTAATCAAATGTTTTTTTAAAAGTACTTTTGAAATATATGTGGAAATGACCTATCACATCCTTGATTATTTTTTCTTCAATTTTCTATTCATTTAACTCAATAAATACTCATCTCACATTATTTTGCAATCCTGATGTCAAACCATGCTATTTTGGACCACAGTTTTTCTCTTCACACCTATACCTGTGCCTGATTTCTCTAAATATAAAAAGAATAATACTGGAGATAATCAACAAAGTCTCAAGTAGAGAGAGAATGGAAAGAAACATAAGGGCATTTCAACTATATCAAGAGTGTTTTAAGCATAAGGTCATTCAAAATGTATAAAGCCTTAAAAGTGCCCTAGCACCCAATTATTCCTTCTGAGGTGCTAGTTTCCCAAATGTCAACTACAAACCCCTTACATTATTTTTCAAACTCTGATTGTCCAAATGGGCTTAAGAATACTTGAAAAATGGCTCTATGCTATCGCAGAGTCTTTAAATAACAGTGCTTTTTGAATATTTGAATGAAAAATGTGTCTAAAGATTATAAATGAAATATATTATATATGCATGCATATGCATAAAGGGTAGCAATTATAGACCAATGATTTTAAATATAGCCACCCGAAAGACACTGGGGACAAATCATTAAATAATAAATTTGCCACCAACTAAGTAAGTTTTTGTGTTGTGACCTACGTGGCCATTTGAAGAACAAATCCTTTAAGACCAATATAATTTCCCTCTGGCACAGTGACAGACTATGGAAATAAAGAAAAAGCAATTAGTATAATAAAGCCATTTATCAGTAAGCTTTGAGATTCCATTTCAAGTAAAATATAGTCTAAATTCTTTTGCCTAACTGGAAGAAGATTCCAAATCCCCTTGTTCTCAAGAATGGTAAGTCAAATAGATAATTGTTTGAAGCAGAGCAGATACTATTTTCAAATATTTATCCGGAAAGCAAGAACTTGTTTGATTTTTCCATTTTTGTTAAAGTATTAGTTAGCATTTGAAAGAGTGAATCAGTGAACAGTAAATGTTATTTTTTCATCAATACTAAGCATTATGTCAAATCCAAATTATCTTTTGGAAACATTAGACCCATATATCTAACTGCCTACTCTGTATCTCCACATGTAGAGAAGGCAATCGGTATACAAAAGACAAATTCTGGATTTCTCTGTGAACCACTCTTCTCGTGCAGTCTTCCACATAGCAACTCCATATGCCATGATTGTATGATGGATGGTATCTCCACCCTTTGTTTCTTGGGCTAAAAACCTCATATTATCCTTGATTACTTGTTGTCAAACTTCACATCTAATCCATCACCCAAATACTCTAGTGTTCAACCTATTACCAAGTATTTTTGGTTCTTTTTATTCTTCTTTCAAATCATATCTATCACCCGACAACCTCTCACACTCTCTACTACTTACAGAACAATCCAAACTATTATTGACTCTTGCCTGAAGCTCAGTTGACTCTTGAACAAACCAAATTTGAACTGTGTGGGCCCGTCAAAATTGGATTTTTTTCAATAAATATAGTGAACAATATTGATATAGTCACAGACAATTTGTCCTGTAAGCAGATGACATAAATTTACAGCATCGTTAAACTCAGTAAAGTATGGAAATGTATTTCTCTTATGATTTCTTGATAACATTTACTTTATCTAGCTTGTTTATTCTAAGAATACAGTATTTAATACATAGAACATACTTACAAAATATGTGTTAAGCAACTGTTTATGTTATTGGTAAGGTTTCTAGTCAACAGTATGTTACTAGTAGTTAAGTTTTGGGTGAGTCAAAGTTATATGCAGATTTTCGACTGCATAGGGGTCAGTGCCTCTAACCCCCACGTTGTCCAAGGTCAACTAATCGCAAATAGATTTCTAACTTATTGCCCAGCTTCATTTCTGCCTCAGTACTCCCCCTTCCTCCATGTCCTTTCTCTACTTAGGGGCCATTTTTACCCTTTTAAAAAGTAAACAAGATCATTTCTCTCTTCTCCACTCACACTCTACGATCATGTGTCATCTTATCCAAGGTAAAATTAAAGTTTCTTCCCATGACCTTCATGATCTAGCCATACCTTTCAACCTTCTCACCTGACATCCTTCCATTCTCACCCTCACTCATCATCTCTGGTAACAGGCCTTTCTCTTCCTAACACAAACCAAATACTATCAGTCTAAGTTCTTTACATTACTCTTTCTGTTTGGGAGCTCTTTCCTCAGATATCTGCACACCTCTGTCTTAGGTCAAATATCCCCTTCTTACTGAAGGTTTCCCTGACTACTCTGTAGAAAATTATTTATTTGACATGCTCTGCCCCCCTTACCAAACCTATTTTTGTCCATAGCATTTATTACTGTCCAACCCTCAGAGGGTTGAGGCTTTATTTTGTCCACTGCTTTATCCCTGGCACCTAGAATAATAATACCTGACACACAGTAAGCTCAAAGTAAACATCTGGCGAATAATGAATGAATGTGATGTGCTATACAAAGACTGACTGGAAAGGGATATGGGGAAACACAGTTTTACCATCAGAAACTTTATAAGCTCAATGAGGAGAAGGTATGCACATGAAAAAAAAATGACTAACAATTCACAATAGTGTAGCATGAGCAGCATATACGTAGTACAGGCAAGTAATTCTGCAAGCATTCAAAGAAAACATTCACAACAATCTTCACAAGTAATAGGAAGAAATACCCTATTTTGTATGGGAATCTTACTTTTGAATTACCCTCCAATAGCTCTGCCAGGCTGCAAACTCCTGTTTCATGTAACCAGGAAACATTCTTCCTCACATACACCACTATATCTCACATATACTTTTATTATTATATTGAGCTGAAATCGAGGGTTTACATTTCTTCTTAGAAACAGACTGTGAGAAGGGTGCGTGGGTGGCTCAGTAGGTTGGTGTCCGACTCTTGATTTCAACTCAGGTCATGATCTCGGGTCCTGGGATCAAGTGCCACTTTGGACTCTGTACTCAGCTTGGAGGCTGCTTGGAATTCTTTCTCCCTCTCCCTTTGCCCCTCCCCCCACTCATGCTCATTCTCTCTAAAGAAATAAGTAAACAAAACCTTAAAAATAAAAAAAAGAAAGAAACAGATTCTAAGATAATTCACAGGTAGGGATTGCAACTAACCCAACTTTTAGCAATGTAGTCACATACATACGCAGTAGATATTTCATGAATATTCATTTTGAAAATAATAGATTATTTTGTAACACTGAGGTTATTTCTAAATGGTCAAGTTCACCAGATCAAAGCACTGAGGAACTGAGAAGTTTCCTTGTATTATTTCTATTAGATATACTTGGGAGATTAGTGAGCAAATCAATCTTGTGGTGATATGATAAGGAGGACTAAAACAACAGAAGAATTAAATCAGTCATTCATATCCAAATCCCTTTCTTATCAATTCTTTCACATACATATTACAGACCTACACATTTTAAATTGAAGAAGTTCACTAATATATAAGAATATGTTTTCTTAAAAAAAAAAAAAAGAAAGAATTTTCTAGTACCTGGGAATATCTGCAAAATAAACAAATTATGTAAAAAATGTCTTAAGAGGGCGCCTGGGTGGCTCAGTGGGTTAAAGCCACTGCCTTCGGCTCAGGTCATGATCCCAGGGTCCTGGGATCGGGGCCCACATCGGGCTGTCTGCTCAGTGGGGAGCCTGCTTCCTCATCTCTCCTCTCTCTCTGCCTGTCTCTCTGCCTACTTCCAATCTCTTTCTCTGTGTCAAATGAATAAATAAAATCTTAAAAAAAAAAGTCTTAAGAATGAAATCAGGCTCAAAGATGATAAAATTTTACAACAAACAGTGAAGATACAAAATGGAAATACACATAAATAAAGGGAAGAAAAAACCATCATAACTGTGTCCTGATACTTATTCCAAAATATATTTTTTAACTTTAATTATCCTTATTCAACACATACTTATAGAATATTTAGTGTGTGTTAAACATTATTATAGGCTTAGGAGAAATGGTGGTGAACATGATAGACAGTCCTTATAATCACGGAGTTCACTTCTGGAATTGAATTAAAAATAAACTGTCTTGAGATATATGGTAATTGGTAATGTATAAAATAATCACAGGATTGGAAAATAGAATTTGTAATTTAAGGTAATAACAATTATAATTAGCTCCCCACAGATATAATAAGACACATAGGATATTGGTAACTATTTTCAAGGATTACATACAGAGAGATTGGAGGCCAGCTATTGTGCATTGTAACTACAGTCAGAATTAAAAGAAAAGCACATATGATCATAATGATATTAGTCTGTAAAACAAGAGAGAGGCCTATTGACACTGAGAAAAGTTAAACTTTTTGAGTTAAATTGAAGACCTGACCATATACAGAACTAGATTATGCACAGTCCTGTCTGAAAATAGGAAACAAGAAATACAAATCTCTTAAAGAACTTTTACCCCTATTTTTATTACTTTTATAATAACATATAATAACTAAATAACTAAAATAATTTTAATTTTAATTTTATTATTATAAAATAAAATTTTATTGTATTTATATAAATTATATACTTTTATTATCTAATTTTATGATTAATGAACACTTAGGATCATCTATTGTGAATACACTCGTCTTCATGTTAGCTTGGGTTGTTGGGTCCATTCTAGAAAATTCAAAGTCCTGTTTTCCTACTTAATTTGAGATACTATTTCAGAAAACACAATAAAAAAAAAGATAAAAATAGAATGTATAAGGTTACCATGCTTCCTTTTCCTAATGAAATAATCACCAACACACCAGGAAGATAACAGACTAGATTGCAAGGGGTCGAAGACTGGAGTCTTAGGATTTATCATTGTCCCAGCATTTCCCATGAGACTTTCGCAAAGTTACTTTATCTCTCTTGGCCTCAGTTTCCTCACGTATGAATATGAATATACAAATAGAAAGACAGAGATACACAGATACAAGTAAAAGAAGGTAAAATTTAGATAACCTTTAGGGTTTCTTTCAATTCTTGATGTTCTAATGTTGATTTAATTTTTTTTTTGTTGCACTTAAAAGGAATACAGTATCTCAAAGTTCTGCTTAATTTGAACTGTTACATATATTTTCCTTTTTCTCTGTAATTTTTTCTCATTTTAACTAGCTTTGTTGTCTGTAGCTTAAAAGAATAAAGCATATGATTTTTTGCAGAACACACTACTAATGGTTATGAAATCACATTAATTTTTTTAACTACAGACATTTGCATTTATCCTACTAAATGCTACCCTGTTACATTTGATCAGTGATCTTGTTAATCGACATTTTTAAAAAAAATCATGTTATCCAATGACTCCTTTTCGTGATACTCACAATTTGATAAATAGGTTTTCTATATCTTTATTCAAGGCAATAAGAAATATGTTGAACAGAATCAAAAATACACTTTTGGCATACCAAAATGATGTGCCAAACCATCTTTCTCCATTATCCTTTCATATCTGGCTGATAGAACCAGGAAGAACTCCTACCTTCTTCTTCTTGAAGAGGCAAGAAATTCTCAAGATTATCCCCTTTCCGGGGACCAGCCTGTGCTGATCTACTTTGATTGATAGTCCTTACCTTGAGAGATTAGGGGTGAATGACTTAGCTCAACTAAGGAATGGCTTTAGAATGTGTTATTATTAAAAAGCAAAGGGGAGCTTATTATTTTAGCTTCCTCCTCAATTATTAGGATTTTTTCCCCCACACCAGTGTTGACTATGTCTGAGAGGTAAAAATTACAGTGAAGCCAAGAAAAATACTGGCTTTTTGGATGAGTCTTTTACAAATATTATAATATTTTTGTAAAGGATCTATTATCTTAGCACTTTAATCACATGTCACCAGGGTTTAGTCTTTTGTTTTGTCTAGAATTCTAAAAGGTAAAGTAAATATAACAAATACAATCTCAACTTCGGTAAAAGTGGTGACATCCAACCTTAATTCTGAGAACACCAGAACACAGAAAGACTATAAATGTCCTGGCTCCTATTATAATTGTTGCTATTATTTTGCAAATAAGAGCCAGTGCTGTAAGGATGGGGGGGGGGAATGTGAAGCTGGAAAGAGTTTGTGAGGTATTAACTATCGGAATAAAAGGAACTATAAAGAAAATGGGAGAGACAGAAGTAAAGGAAG
Organism: Ailurus styani; assembly: GCA_002007465.1. Classification (NCBI taxonomy): domain Eukaryota; kingdom Metazoa; phylum Chordata; class Mammalia; order Carnivora; family Ailuridae; genus Ailurus; species Ailurus styani. The sequence continues at coordinate 1,197,222 of LNAC01000472.1, read as the reverse complement.
GAAGGAAGGAAGAGAATTGCACTTCTATTTTATCATTGACATAACCATTCCCATATGCTAACATGATTTAACAGAGAATATTAGAGATATAAGAAGAGTAAGAGAAACCGAGGAATTCTAAAAATGAACTTTTAAAAATGTTATAATCAGTGCTTGAGGGACAAGTTTCTTCTATCACCTTTTATCAGTACATTGCTGATAAATTAAAACCATTTTATCACACTATGTATAAATGTGGCTATATTTTGAATCTAACATCTAGTGTGAGAAAAGCGACTAGATGGCAAAAAAAAATGCATTGTCATGGTTAGTGAAGCTACAAAAATTAGAAGTTACCCCACAATTTATTTTTTAAAATCTTACCATAAATTTCCTTTTGCCTTAAAAAGCCTCTAACATAAATCCTTCTAAAAGGATCTGAGTTTGGTCATTAGATCTGGTAACGTGGACAGATTCTAGTACCTAGTTCCTAAGGTAATAATTTGGTGAATGACAACAATGGGAGATCAGAAACTGTTTGCCGTTTAGGTGGTTTACATTTCCCAGGTTTATAAATTAATAAAATTATAGAAATTTTATAGAAAACAAAAATCTTTAGTAATATGTTCTGCTAGTACCTTCTTAGAACTCACATAGAACTTGTTAAGACAGTCAAGTTAGAGCCACAACACAAAGAATTACTTAAGGACAGCTCCAAATTGTGAGTACCAAAACTTTGCAAATTTCTTTAGCGTAATTTATTTGCCAATTTTGTTTGTTTGTTTCCATCTTGTTGGACCCATTATACTCTACCCATACATTAAAAATATGCTCACTCCCAAAAGCACACGCTAACTTACGGGAAATTCTGTATAAAGTATGCCTTGGTTTCTTGATAAACTTCAGGGTTGGGTTCTAGAGAATGTTTTATCTATGACTATTCAACTATTGTCAGTTAGTGTATTCTTTATTACCTTATAGGGAAAGCTGTTAGGATTTCATTGTTGTTGTGCTTTCAGCTTTTGCTGTTATATACAAATAAGGATTGGCTGTAAGGAATCAATATTAACTCATAGCACTGATGTTTGTACATAACGGGCACTATTTTGGGATCAGAAGGCACAATATCCTTCACCCTGCCACTCCTCCAACCACCAACTTTTACTTGGACTTTAATTATTTACCATCACTTCAGATGAGCTGGTTGCCTATACTTTTCCCCTTTGAGGTAACCCTACTTTTTGTTCTTTCAGAAATCACCTTGAAATTTTTGGAAAGAAGAGACTGTCTCACATCACTTCTACATTTTCCAGTCACCACATATCTAAATGCTGTTTTTTTGTTCAGTTTCAATCATTTCAACACATACTGGATTCAGCCCTTTCCCTGATCCACTTCTTACAATCCCACCCACACACGAAATACAAACAATACAACAGAATTTATGGAAGCATGGGATTGGGGGATAATGTATAACAACATAAAAACTTCAAACTGAAAATTAGAAACCTTATTCTAAAAAGTGCTCTGGTCATACCAACCAGAGGTGATTTTTCAGTGGCAGCCCTGGCCTCACACCTTATTGCACACCACTCTCCTCCAATCTCATCTCAGTTTATCATTCCCTCCCCTTTCAGATTACCAAATCTCCAAAAACAAACCCTCTATAACTATTGTCCCCAACCTCAGCACCTTGTTGGCCTTCACACAGTTCAAACTCAATACTCCTCAAATGGCTCTCCTTTAGAATTGCCTAGAGAAGTTTAAAGAAAAAAAAAAAAAAACAACACTCAAGATAATGGTTCACCTCAGTGATTTTTAAATTGCTTAGTCTGGGATAGTGTAGTGGTTGAGAATTATTAGCTAACTCATCAAAAGTACAGGTAAGGAAAACACTTGTTAGTCAACAGGATCCAAGGTCTTGTGAAGGAGATCGTTATTGTAAAATGCTAAGCTGACCTCATTACAATCTCTTTGCTCTTAATGGTTCATTACTAAAGGGATTTTCAAAGAGAAAAGAAGGAGAGAAAAGCTTGACACCATATCCAGAACATCAGATTTGGAATTTTATTTTTCCAGTTGGAAGAGAACTTTAAATTGGGGGGAAATAAATAAATAAATAAATATGTATATGTATATGTGTGGGTGGGTGTATAATATTTTATTTTATATAAAAAATTTTTATCATATATATGGATGTATTTTTTAATTTATTGATTCTGATGAGACAGGGAAATTGAAGGGACCCCTTAAAAAAGGCTTCCCCCCCCTTTGCTCCAGCTTCTATTCTTGCTGGGGCCTGCACCCCCTCCACACTTTACATATGCCTTGTAATGCAAATAGCATATGTCTCCCTGGTAAGGGACAGAGAGAATGCTATCTTTGGAGTCTTTCAGCACAATAGATGACAACTAAGGAGTGACCATAAATGTTCTCTAAGACCACTGACTTCAAACACCTTGACACAAAGACCCTTGGCTTCAGGGCATAAGTGACTTATGAAGGACACCTGGACCATGTCCTGGTTCTGACCAGTTCCTGGATGCCTAATCACCAATAAAAATCTCAGACCCTAAGCAAAGAGGAGACTCCCTCCTTTCCTTCCTGAGACTCCCCAACACTGAGTCTCTACCTGCTCTCTCTGTATCTTCAATAATCTCTGCTTTCACCTCCAACTGGCTCGAATTTGATTTCCATCTTGCATGGTCCTGCAGAAACCCCTCTGGGTCCTTGGACCTGGCCTACACGCATCGCTGATATGCCACTGGTCTCAGATCTGTCAGAAATCACTGCTCCTCAATCTATGCCTGATTCAAGCTAAATCAAAAGGCAGCTCAAGGAGATTACTTTGCGTGGATCCTTCTCCATTCTCAATAAGCTGGCTTTTATTGAACTATGTATGATATGTCCTTTGGCACACATACGTATTCTTTGCTTTATTTTTTTTTCTTTTAAATTATTCCGACGTTGTGAGCACTGAAATTGATTGCATTCCTGTCTTTGTACTGGTTATTAGAAATACAAAAATGGTATTTGCTGCCAACTTTCAACAAAAACACACAATTTTACAGCATACAGTTTCGCTCTAGTTTCTTTTTGTTACTTTTTTTCCTTTTCTTAGCATTCGTTCCCTCACATCTTAATTGTTCATCTTACTCCATGCCCACATTTTTTTAAGTACATAGAATGTTTAGAATAAGATGGGATATATAAGATTTTTTTTAAAGATTTGTTTATTTGAGAGAGAGTGAGAGAGCATGCACACAGAGAGAGAGGGAGAAGGAGAAGACTCCCGACTGAGCAGAGAGTCCAATATGGGTTTTAATCCCAATACGCTAATACCATGACCTGAGCCAAAGGCAGACACTTAACTGACTGAGCCACCCAGGCACCCTGAGATATATATATTTTTTAACTTATCAAATCATACTTTATACGTAAGTGACATGAGAATCAGTCAGCTATATACACTATAGTTCCGGAATGGCAACACATTGTCTTATGAGACAATGTAAGAAGATGTTAAAATGGTGATTTTTTTAACTTATTTTCCTCATCCTTTAGGAATTTCTATTTTAGCGTATATTTAATGCAGGAATAATATATTCTTTATAAGTAAGTACTTTGTTAATAAAGTACTAAATAAAAAACACGTGTATTTTAAGTGAAATCTCTTGTTTAATCAGTAGTTATGTGATAAAAAAGAAAGGCTTGCTACCACTAGTGTGGATGCTACTTTCCAATCATGTGCCATTTTTGATATGCTCTGTGCCAGGGCACACCTGCTGAAACCACTGGAGCCTACCTACCGAGTGCTATGGAAATTGAGAGGAAAGCAAGGTCTGTCAAGGTCATCAGAAAGACTTCAGGGGAGAAGTGAGGCTTTCACAGCTCCTCGAAGCCTGGGTAGCATTTGGATTCACATTTGGAGATATGCACAATATAGTTTACAGAAATCTAGCTGAGATAAAGAACCAATTTAATAAATGTAGTCATCTTCATAATAATAGGAGAGATGACAAGAGCATTTCAGGAAGACCAGGGAGCAAAAATGTGATGACACAGACAATTGTGAATCCATTGGATACCTAGGTACAGATACAAATTAAGTTCTACTTCCTATTCTTTTCCAACTTTGAAACCATTTCTTTAAACATTTTGCAGTTTAATAAGGACCCCAGTTCTCAGTATTTCATATTAAAAGGATTCAATAATAAAGTGCTAATGAATTACATTTGTTTCCTTCATTTTGAGAAAGGCAAATCAATACAAACGCTAATGGACAATTTTCTTAGAGCAACAAATCACTAAAGAACTCCATCCTTGTGAGTAAATAAAATAAAATCTGCAGACTTCAAAGGTTTTAGATATCTTAATCCCCTTAAGGTACAATGTTATGAAACCTTAGATAATGTACATTCTCTTTTAAATTATTCCTTTATCAAATAAGAAATACATGCCCGTCTAGCTTTTGTGTCCTGAATGGAATTTGCATTAAACATACTTATTATAAAAGCAATTCCATTTTCAGGTTTTGAACTGTTTCCTCTCAGGGTAACAAAAAGAATCTTTCACATTTTCTTAAGCATTCACTGTTTTTTCTCTTCAAAGCAATTGCACCGTGCTGTTTTTCACATGCATTAAGTTAGTTCTCACAGCCCTTGTGTTCCTAATTTTGACTTTCAGGTAGCATATGAGAACTAAAATGTGCTGTCACAGTCTCATCAGCTTCAGATTAGAAGAGGACCAATTGCAACTCCAAGGAGAAATTGTTTTAATTTATTCTGCCTTAGATTTTCAAAGTTAAGCTACAAAATTGAGACAGCATGTTGAATAGATATGTCTTCAGGGGACACCTACTCAGACATTTCTTCAGGAAACCATCAACCCATTTCAGAAAACAATGCCATCTGATTTCACTTTTATTTTTGAATAGGGAAAGACAAAAATCTGGTTCCTCAAATGGTTGGCTTCTATGTTATGCCTCAAATTAGTAAATCAGACAAAGATGGAGTGTATACCTTAAAAACAGAGGCTTTCTCAGCAAATATATTTGTGTGTGTGTGCGTGTGCATGTGTGTGTGTGTGTGTGTGTGTGTGTGTGTGTGTGTGTATTTTTTTCATTATCACCCCTGGTGAAAAAAATATCTTAAGAAGTTTACTGAAGAGAGGAAGGTAATATAATAACTAAAAGCTTGGATACTATGATCTGAATTAAAAATCTCAACTGGAGGGCGCCTGGGTGGCTCAGTGGGTTAAAGCCTCTGCTTTCGGCCCAGGTCATGATCTCAGGGTCCTGGGATCGAGGCCCACATCGGGCTCTCTGCTCCGCAGGGAGCCTGCTTCCCCCTCTCTCTCTCTGCCTGCCTCTCTGCCTCCTTGTGATCTCTCTCCCGCTGTGAAATAAATAAATAAAATCTTTAAAAAAAAAAAAAAATCTCAACTGGACTATTTAGTGACTCTATGACATGGGCAGTTTACTTAATCTTTCTGTTCAGTTTCCAAGTGTATAAATAGGTAATAATAGACATGCCTGGAGGATTAAATAAATCAATCTTTGTTAAAGTACATAATGCCTCGTACATAATATGATAAAGCATCAACTATTAAAATTTAAAAACACAAAGTATATGATATAATAAAATAAAAGGTAAAACAACTAATCATTTTGGTAATTTTATATACTTTTGAAGTTTTAATGTGGTCTTAGTTTAACATACAATCATCTTTATAAATTTAAAGCTATAAAGAAAATATTTTACTATTTCATTTGCAAAAGAGGAAAAAAACTATTTTTAATTAATCTCATCCAGGAAATAAGAAGAGATAGAAAATAATAAATAATCAGACATTGCTATATATTTCCACTCACCATCTATGGATTTTTATATTAAAATTTAACATTGATTTGGATGCACAGTGGCATCTCATGTTTTCTTTTTTTTTCTTTTTTTTTTAAGATTTTATTTATTTATTTGACACAGGGAGAGAGACTACAAGTAGGCAGAGAGGCAGGCAGAGAGACAGGGAGAGGAGGAAGCAGGCTCCCCGCTGAGCAGAGAGCCCGATGTGGGCCTCGATCCCAGGATGCTGAGATCATGACCTGAACCGAAAGCAGAGGCTTTAACCCACTGAGCCACCCAGGCACCCGCATCTCATGTTTTCAAAAGGCAAAGTTAACTGTGCTATGAAAAGTTACACAAAAAATTAACCCTGAGAATTACTGGATATTGTCAGTGTTTATTGTACTTAAGAGCAGGCATATATATATTTATATTTACATTTACATATATGCATATGTGTATGTATACATGTATGTGTATATATGTGTACATGCATGTGTATACATATATGTACACGTACATAGTTACATATACACATGTACAATAAATATACATATATGTACAATATATGTAATACATATTTATATAGATATTTTTAAGGACAGGAAGAAGTTGTTATTAACACCATTAAGAAATCAATAAAATTTGTCTTCAATTGGTGTTTTAAATGCCTGTGCATATCAGTTAAATCATAGGTGACAAAGAGATATAAGAATCTTATGATATGATTATTTTCTAGTTTGATATCACTATTGAATTGTAGCTAACATCATAATAAACATGGTCTATAAATGTGCACTGCTCAGACTTTCAGAAACAAGCAATAATTCTTTTTAAGAACAAATTCCTACTAAAAATAGAGATGACAAAGAAGCCTCCTTCAATCTTCCCAGAGAATCAATCACCTTCTTGTAAGTACTTGGTAGCCATATGCATTACCTATCTTTCCTTAGTGAATTGAAGTTGTTTTTCGACCTATATTAGGAGTACATTAAAAGAGTACATTATATTATCCTCTTAGCTCCACAGAAGCTGGTGTCATACTTTGGACTGCACAGATATAAAAGCTCATTGAATGAATGATTGAGTATGACTGTCTTCACTCTTACTATCCAAAAGTCAAATTCAACATGTCAGAAGATAAACCCATCAGAGCTGCCCTCAATCTCTCCTTACCTGTGCTCTCATTTGATGGAAGAAACAATATTAATCACCCAAACTAAAGACTTGAGAGTTATCCTATTCTTTCTGCATCTATTTACCTTACCCCTACATTCAATCAATTACCAAGTTCTGCATGTTTTAACTCTTCTTCTTCTTTTTTTAATCTGCATATAGCACTACAGTTTTATTCAGGTCCTCACCATCTTTCTTCTGATTTACTGTGACAGCCTCCTAAATGGTTTCCCTTCCTATAATTTTATTATCCTCCTACCCATTCTCACAACCATCAGGGTAATTTAGCTAAAATGCAAACCAAATCATACCAAATCTTATTTCTAGGTTCCCCAAGACTCAAGGATGAAGATCAGATTCCTTAATAAGTCATATAAGGCCACCTATGATCAAAAACAGTAGCCTCCAAATATTTTTGTTGAGTAAAACAATTTGAGTATCTACCCTTAGAGTGTGTGTGTGTGTGTGTGTGTGTGTATCCATTATACATGTATACATACATGAAATATGCACTACAATGTTTTCAGAGAAACAAAGAAAAAGTAAATATAAACAGTTTTATTATTTTCTTCTATCTAACTAGTTTATTTTGTTACAGAATATGTACTTTGCTTCCCTCTTGGAAAAGAGTTTGCCCATATTTCTTTGGTTTCATCTAATACACCTTCCTGCCTCAGGTTTGACTAGTAGAACCATTCTGTTTGCAATCACCCTCATTCACTACACATACTCATCATAGGATTTCTCACTTCTATGCCTTTTCTCGTGTCATTTTTCCTGCACCTCTTTCTCAAGATTCCATTATTCAGGTGTTAAGACTCATGCATTCCTCTTCAAGGAAGTCTTCTTAACTATCCCAATCTAGGTCATTGTCCTCCTTGCTGCTCTCAAAATAACCTGTGCTTATCTCTAATAACTGTACTTAATACAGAGTATTGTACAGCTGACTTTTTATGCATCATCCTTTCCTGTAGACTGAAACTGTTTGTTATTCATCTTTTAAAAAAAATTTTATTTATTTATTTATTTGAAAGAGAGAGACACAGAGAGAGAGGGAACACAAGCAGGGGGAGTGGGAAAGAGAGAAGCAGGCTTCCCACCAAGCAGAGAGTCCATGCGGGGCTCGATTCCATGACCCTGGGATCATGATGTGAGCTGAAGGTAGATACTTAACGACTGAGCCACCCAGGTACCCCTGTTTCTTATTCATCTTGAATCCACAATGTCTCTCTATAGCTTTCTGTATATGATAGTTGAATAAATGTTGATATCCAATTAACAATAATACAAATAGAATCAAGCAAATGGTAAGAAAAAAAGAGAGTAAAGCAGAGTATTATCCACATCAAAAAATGGTAAGATAAGATATAATTGTCGAGAAGTAATTTCATAAGGTAGTAAGTAATACTTTAACCAATTATCAGATCAGTTAAAGAATATGCATTGAGCATCCCAATTTATGAAACTATATATTTCTTCCTATGGAAAAATATTAAAATCATATGGCAGGATATAATTATAGTAAGTAACATTTTATAGTAAGTTTCATTATATATCAACTATAAGTTAAATGAGCAAAAGATGGTTCCAGAAAGTTTAAGCTCAAGAATAAGAACACTTTTTGAAGGTCTGAATATTTAAAATTAAAACAATTGACAAGTTTTCACAAAAAGATACAGGATTTGTCTCATATTGTTCAGCACCATTCTATAGTGCAATTATATGATGTAGTGGATTTGATTGAATTAAATGAGACAAACAGATCATGAATTGAAACATGACGGGACACATGGAGGGTTCATCATACTGCACTCTCTACCTTTTTATATACGTTCCACAGTTTCCATGGCAAAAGTTTAAAAAGTGCTCCAACAGATTGAAAAGAACTTCTCATTTTAATTGTCGTTCCAAATCAAATTCAGAAGTTTTTATGGTAGAAAATATATAAATAATCTCTAATCTTTAACATAACTTGAATGGCACTTTCAGTATCCTACTCATGTAGGAAACTAAGAAACTCCAACAATTTCAGCAAACTTTTACCTGAACTATACTATATTAACCACAAAATAACCCCCCCTTGCAAAAGAAAAAATCTTTGAAGCAAAGAAAGTATTTATATGAGCTAGGCTTTGGAGAGTACATACTAGAAATAATCATATTCTTGGTCTCGCAGAATCAGCAACATGTTTACTAAAAATCTAGAGTCTTGAAGCAGCATAGGCAAGGGGATGATTTTCACCTGAATTAGACTACATTAATGCTGATAAAACATTAAAGATTTTATTAGAAAACTAACTAGGATATTTTTTTAAAAAAATTAAAAGATTCCCATATCACCTTACCATATCAGGTAAATTGAGAGATATAATTTAATATAAAAAATAACAATTAGGCAGACTCGCACATTTTTAAAAATGTATACATCCCAGAGAGATAAAGGAAAACAAGACTCCTCAAGCTATTTTCATTCAGTGAGAATACAAATGAAATAGTTTTAGAAAGTTAGTGATACAACATCTTAAAAAGGGTAGATCAAGGACAAAGACTTATTCTGAGGTAGCTAACTTGAAATATTTTCAATTATCAAAGTGGAGATGTAACAGTTCTTTCTATTTACGTATGCTATGTATGTGTGTGTTTGTGGTGTGTGTAGATGTGTGTATATTCTTTCTTCCTGCTATATTACCTTGAGCTCCAAGCATCTTAGGTTTTAAAAGAAAAGCAGTGAGACTAGTAGATAAGTAAATATGTGAGTTTACAAAAGGAAATTCTAATTCTTCAGGAAATCTAGTGAGTGGACCTGTCTTCTTCCATTGGATTCAGATTGAGTGAATGCATGCCATAAGTAATATTTTACTTACAATAACATACAAAGCAAAACATCAACCTATAAATTTTACAATATATGTCTTACTTTGTTGTTTTACCCTAACTTGTATGAAATTTGAGGATTAAATCAGAGAGCTAAGTAATGAAAACTCCGTCTACAAAAAGCTGTGAACAAGAAAGTCCTAAGCTTTACTCATAAAAGGCACAAACTAGAAATGTCCACAAACATTCATCATTGAAAGAATGGATAAACAGGCTATGGTATATTCACATAACTGGATATACTCAGTGATAAAAACAAATACTACTAAAGCATGCAACAATATGAGAATCTCAAAAATACGTCAAGAGAAAGTGATGCTAAAGCACACATTTTGCATAATTCCATTTATATAAAATTATAAAATAGGTAAAACTAACCTGCAGTGATAAAAATCAAATCAGTAATTACTTCTGAGCATAGGCATTAACTGGGTGGGAGAAAGAGATAACTTTTGGAAATAACAGAAATATTTCACGTCTTGTTATTTAGTCATCAAAACTGAATGAAAACCACACTTTGTTGGGCCGATGGGTCCAGGGAACTGAGGAAGCCACAAGATGGCAGCCGACCCGCCATCTTACCGCCCCACCCCGGGAGCTTCTGGGGGAACCTCCCGCCCTCATCAGCTTCCGCATCTAGAAAGACCGCCAAAACCAGAACTTAGTCGGGAAACCGAAGGCTAAACTCCACCCAATCTCCTACCAATTATGGTCATGTTCCCTGTTCCGCCCAAACCCCATAAAAACCCTTGCGCATCTTCTCCAGGCGCAACTTCCCTGACTCGCTTCTCTCGGAGTCGCGGAACCTTGCCTGAGAGTGCCTCTATTAAATCTCCCCTCATGCCTGTTCTGTCTGGTGTCTCACTTAATCTGCTGTTACTGGGAAGTCTACTGGGAAACCTTAAATTTGGTGCCGCAACCCAGGAGGAGATTGAGACCTCACACTGATGAAGGAACTCTCTCCTCTCCCTGCCTGGACCCGGACCCTCCGTGCAGAACACAGCCTCCAAAAACGTGGTGAGTTCCCCTCGATTCCGTGCCCTTCCGGGTAGTCCTCTCTGAATTATGGCCGCATCAGGGCTACTCTCTCCAGTCACCAGGTGACTTCCATGACTCCAGGAAATTGGGAGACGTCCCAATCTCTATAGCAGTCTCCGTTCCATTCCACAACCTAGTGTTGGACGCGGGCAGGGATGCCTGTCTCTGACTCTTGATTCGCCCAGCGGGAATCATGGGAGCCATCCAATCCAAATTCGACCCAAAAATGCCCTTGGGTTGCCTCCTGGCCAACCTTAGGACCCTGGGACTAGACCAGGACCTACGAAGGCGATGCCTCATACATTACTGCATTGTCGCCTGGCCACAATACCGATTGGACAATCAATCTCAATGGCCGCCTGAAGGCACTTTCGATTATCAAGTCCTAATGGATTTAGACAGCCTCTGTAGACGCCAAGGCAAATGGGCTGAGGTTCCTTACGTGCAGGCCTTCTGGACTTTATGCTCTCACCCTTCCCTCTGCTCTCGCTGTTCTAACTTGCAGGTTCTCCTGGCCTGCATGCCTCCCCCCAACTCTACCTCCTACAGCTCCACAGGATCCGGACACCTTTTCCCCCCTCCCCACTCTCCGAACCTCCACAAAGTTTCACTTGTCCACTGGCGAGGGGAACTCCAGTCCCCCCTCCTCTTCCCTATCCCAAACCTTCTGCCCCTCCCCCCCACTTCAGTTTCCACCTCTCCTACCCCCTCACCCCCTATTTCCAACCCATCCCCCGCACCTCCAGGCCCTGACGCCAAGCCTACCTTTCCTGCTTCCCCTCCCATCTCCACTCACAGGAGATCCCAGAATCTCTCCCCAGACCTGGCCTGCCCACTGAGAGAGGTGGCTGGAAGCGAGGGGGTCATTCGAGTCCACGCACCTTTCTCCCTGCAGGACCTCTCCCAGATAGAAAAGCGTCTGGGCTCCTTTCCGGACAACACAGACAACTTCATCAAGGAGTTCCAATACTTAGCTCAGGCCTATGACCTCACCTGGCACGACTTACATGCCATTCAGACCACTACCCTCACTATAGAGGAGAGGGAACGCATTCAGGCTGCAGCCCGAGAGCACGCTGATCAGGTTCACCTTACCGACGCCACCATGCCAGTAAGCGTCACCATGCCAGTAGGCTATAGAACCCAGATGGGACTACCAAGATGGCCAAGATGGACGCCGTGACCGCATGGTCCAGTGCCTTATTGCCAGCATGCGAGTGGCCTCTAACAAAGCAGTCAATTATGATAAGATCAGGGAAATCATCCAGACCCCTGATGAAAACCCCGCCGTGTTCCTTAATAGGTTAACCGAGGCCTTAACTCAGTACACCCGTTTAGACCCAGCCTCCCCAGCAGGGGCAACTGTCCTTGCTACCCACTTCATTTCCCAATTGGTGCCAGACATTCAAAAGAAATTTTAAAAAGTGGAGGAGGGTCCTGAGACTCCCATCTCTGATCTGGTGAAAATGGCATTTAAAGTTTTTAACACCCGGGAGGAGGCAGCTGAACTTAAGCGGCAGGCCAGACTCCAGCAGAAAGTCCAACTACAGACCCAGGTCTTGGTAGCAGCCCTGAGGCTGGCTGGCTCTGGAAGCCAACAAAGAGGGGAGACCAAGTGCACCCCTCCGGGGGCCTGTTTCAAATGCAGAACCGGACACTGGGCCCGCCAATGTCCCAACCCTAAGGAGCCAAACCGGCCATGTCCCCAGTGCTGAATGATGGGTCACTGGAAGTTGGACTGCCCCAACCTCAGAGGATCCTTGGCACCTCTATGCAGGGGTGACCCCAAGACAGTGAGTCCTGCCTTTCAACTACTCGGGTTGGAGGTGACTGATGAGGCCCAGACTCGGACACCCCTCTCACCCATGCCAAGCCCAGGGTTATGCTCCAGGTAGTGGGTAAGTCCATATCCTTTCTGTTGGACACGGGGCTACCTATTCCATTCTGCCTTCTTACTCTGGTTCCAGTCTTCCCTCCCTGTTATGGTGATGGGAATCGATGGCACCCCCTCCACTCCGAGGACCACCCCTCCCGTCACCTGCAGCCTGTATGGGTTCCCCTTCTCACACTCCTTCCTCATTATCCCCTCCTGCCCCATGCCTCTCCTCTGCAGGGATATCCTCCATAAACTCCAGGCCACCATACATCTTTCCCCTTCCCCCTCTACATCCGCCCACCTTATCCTTCCCTTAATCCCCTCTACGCCGTCCCCCTCCCCCAGCTGTCTCCCCTCAGTGGACCCCCAGGTTTGGGATACTGCCAGGCCTGTTGTGGCAACCCACCATACCCCTGTAAAAATGCAGCTCAAAGACCAATCCACCTTCCTGTCCCGTCCCCAATTTCCCATCTCAGCAACTTACCGAAAGGGACTAAAACCTATCAGACTGTCTCAGACAGCAGGGCCTTTTTATCCCTATTAACTCCCCATGCAATACCCCAATCCTCCCTGTAAAAAAGTCCATGGGGGCCTACCACCTGGTACAGGATCTGAGACTCATTAACAAGGCAGTAGTCCCGCTCCACCCGGTGGTCCCCAACCCATATACTCTCCTTTCTAACATGCCCCCAACCACCACCCACTTCTCTGTTCTTGATCTCAAAGACGCCTTCTTCACCATTCCTCTCCACCCCAATTCCTACTTTCTCTTTGCCTTTACCTGGGAGGACCCAAATACCCATGCCCCTGAACAGCTTACCTGGATGGTTTTACCCCACGGTTTCAGGGACAGCCCTCACATCTTTGGTCAGGCCCTAGCCGGGGACCTCCAGCAATGCACCCTTGAGGCCAGTACTCTCCTCCAATATGTAGATGACCTCCTTCTCTGTATCCCTCCCTTCCTTCCTCTCAAGAGGATACCTCCACGTTATTCAATTTCCTGGGTGCCAGGGGGTATCAGGTGAGCCCTCTAAGGCCCAACTCTGCACCCCTTCGGTCACCTATCTGGGCGTCTCCTTAACACCCACCTCCAAATCCATCACAGGAGACCACATCCGCCTCCTCCGGGAACTTCAGCCCCCTCAGAATGCGGATGAGATACTCTCCTTTTTGGGTCTGGTGGGCTTTTTTAGACATTGGATCCCTAATTTTGCCATCCTAGACTGGCCCCTATACAAGGCTGCTAAGGACACCCCTCAGGGGCCACTAACCGACCCTAGCTCCATTTGGCATCTGTTCTCCAAACTGCGGGATTGCCTTACTTCGGGGCCAACCTTAGCCTTACCTGACCCCTCAAAACCCTTCCACCTCTTCACTGACGAGCGTTCCAGCTCAGTCACTGGCCTCCTGCCTCAACCGGCCAAACCCACCTACCGGGCAGTGGCCCACCTCTCTAAACAGCTAGATGTCACCACCCAGGGTTGGCAGCCATGCCTCAGGGCTCTGGCGGCCACCGCTTCCCTCACAAAAGAGGCCCTTAAATTCACTCTGGGACAGCCTCTCACTGTTTTTTCTCCCCATCAACTGGCGGATCTGATCAGCCACAAATCCTTGGCTCAACTGACCCCCTCCCGCCTCCAACTCTACCATTTACTGTTTATCGAAAACCCCCAGGTTTCCCTTTCCACCTCTCCCCAATTAAACCCTGCCACTCTCCTGCCTGCACCCTCGCCCACCTCTGATCCCTCCCACTCCTGCTCCCAACTCCTGGAAGACCTAACCCCTTCACATCCGGGGCTCTCCGACCAGCCACTGCCTGACCCTGACCGAATACTGTTTGTGGATGGTAGCTCCCTCATCACCTCAGATGGCCAACAGCACGCAGCCTATGCCATGGTCACTCTGCACGCTGTCCTGGAGGTGGCCCCTCTCCCCATAGGGACAACCTCCCAGAAGGCAGAACTTATAGCCCTCACCAGGGCGCACCACCTATCTAAAGGGCAGCAAGTCACGATATACACAGACTCTAGATACGCCTATCTTATTACTCACACCCATTCTGTCCTGGCAAGAACGGGGGTTTCTGACTACCAAGGGAACTCCCATAGTCAATGGGCTCCTCATTGCAAAGTTACTTGAGGCCCTCAGTCTCCCTACCAAGGTGGCAATAGTTCTTTGCCATGGGCACTGAGCTTCCAAGGACCCTGTCTCCCAAGGCAACAATAAGGCTGACTCCATTGCCAGACAAACAGTCTTAGGCTCCTCCCCAGCCCCACTCCTTTTTCTCAACACTCTTCATAATCCCTCATACACTGATGAGGAGATCCACACCCTCAAAGGACTGGGAGGTAGACCTGGAGACAAAGGATGGATTTACATTCAGGATAAGATTGCTCTCCCGAACAACTTGATTCACACCCTGATCACAGAAATTCACCAGTCTCTCCATGTTGGTCCTAAGGCCTTACATCAATTCCTGCAACCCCTCTTCCACCACCCCCTTCTCCACAGGACTATTGAAAATGTGCATTGAGCCTGTAAAACTTGTCCTGTGGTTAATGTTCAAGGCAGGATCTGCAGGCCAGGGCCTAACCACCAACTCTACGGCCACCAGCCAGGTGAAGACTGGCAGCTTGACTTTCCCATATGCCCCAACACAAGACCTTCCAGTATTTACTAACTCTAGTGGACACCTTTACAGGTTGGATCGAGGCTTATCCCACTACGAGGGAAACAGCGGACGTGGTGGCTACTACACTCATTGAGCACATCATCCCGAGATTCGGCCTCCCTTGGACCCTGCAGTTGGACAACGGGCCAGCCTTCATCTCCAGCATCACACAACAGGTCTCCAAAAGCCTCAATATAACCTGGAAACTCCACATCCCTTACCACCTCCAATCCTTGGGTAAGGCTGAAAGGGCCAAGGCCTTCTCAAAGAACAGCTTACCAAACTCACCCTCAAAACCCGACTGTCTTGGCCAACCCTCCTTCCCTTGGCACTCGCCAGATTAAGAGCTTCCCCTAGAGGACTGTCGGGACTAAGCCCCTTTGAACACCTGTATGGGAGGCCCTTTCTGCTTAACCACAACATCCCCACTTCTCCTCCACCTCTCTTAGCCTACCTGCCTTACTTAACTCTCCTATAGGCTCTCTTATGGGCACACGCTAAGGCAGATATCCCTGCCCCCAGGGACCCCGATGGAGACATCCCCCAGGCCCTAAGTCCAGGGGACCGGGTCCTCCTACGGTAATTAAATCCAAAATCCCTGTAGCCCAGGTGGACTGGCCCCCATACAGTAGTCCTCACAACCCCCACAGCTTCCAAACTCCTGGGACACCACCCGTGGGTACACATCTCTAAACTAAAGCAAGCCCCACCACAGGATGCCTGGACCTCACAGGCCCTGGAGCCCACTAAACTGTAGATATCACACACTGCCTCTCCTCCTCCTACTACTCTCAATCCCCCCCCCCCTCAGCTGTTCCTCCAGTGATCCACAGTTTCGATGGCGTTTCTACCTTACTGAGACCTGGACCAACAGTGCTGTCACTCGGTCCAGCCTCCTCACCACCATGGATTGTCAGCCAGGAGGATGCCAGGCCCCCATTAACTTCACCATACCTGGTTTTCTTTCCATCCAGGGAGGCTCCTACACCCCCACCATACCTGTCCCAGCAGCTCCAGACAGCCACTGAGGCATCGGCAAAGTCCCTGGCATCCCTACAGTGCCAGGTCACCTTGGTGGCCCAGGCGGCCTTGCAGAATCAACGCGCCTTGGACCTCCTCACTATGGACAAAGGCGGGACCTGTATGTTCCTCAAGGAGGAATGCTGCTACTATCTCAACAAAACAGGTGTAATCAAAACCAACATCCACACCCTGGTCAAAGTTCTTGAGTCTCTCCACAACGGATACCGCCCGGAGGCACCTGCCTCATCCCAATGGTGGAATTCCTCTCTAACAGCCTGGTTACTCCCAGTCCTAACCCCGCTAATCTTCCTCTGCATATTACTAATGGTGGCCCCTTGTATCCTCTGATTAATCCAACAGAGAATCCGGGAAATATCATGAATGACTGCCCACCAGCTCCTCCTACACCCCCACTCCCACCTGCCCACATTCGAGGACCCCTACAAAGCCCCCCTTGTCAGCAGGTAGTAGCCAGATCTGAGTCATCACCCTATTACAACAAAAGGATCAGAATGTTGGGCCAATGGGTCCTGGGAACTGAGGAAGCCACAAGATGGCAGCCGATCCGCCATCTTACCGCCCCACCCCGGGAGCTTCTCAGGGGACCTCCCACCCTCATCAGCTTCCACATCTAGAAAGACCGCCAAAACCAGAACTTATTCGGGAAACCGAAGGCTAAACTCCACCCAATCTCCTACCAATTATGGTCATGTTCCCCGTTCTGCCCAAATCCCAAAAAAACCCATGTGCATCCTCTCCAGGTGCGACTTCCCCGACTCCCTTCTCTTGGAGTCGAGGAACCTTGCCTGAGAGTGCCTCTATTAAATCTCCCCTCATGCCTGTTCTGTCTGGTGTCTCACTTAATCTGCCGTTACTGAGAGGGCTACCAGGAAACCTTACACACTTAGTGTCTGAGCATTTTACTATAGATAAATTACACTTAAATACAGAAAAAAAAATATGGAAACATATGTTTAAAAATCCCCTATGATAATTTTTAAGTAGGTAAGTCTAGCTGCATCTAATAAATTTCATCCTAAAACAGATATGCCTTTGGTATTCAGGAATCTAGGTATACATTTGCCTAACCTTAAGAAAATCATACTATAGAAGAAAATTCACAAGACGATAGACAATAACTCACTGACAGAAAAGCTCAGTGCCAACTGATGGGGTAGACAAACTGAAAACAAGCTCTGAGTACATGCTACCTTGAAGGGACAGTTTCCATCATCATGGAGGTGTGAACTTGAATCCTGCTCTCTAGGAAAACGAAATTCTGAAGGTAGTAATAAATGTATATGAAGAACTATGAATTAGAAAGCATACTGAAGAATATATGCAGAAATTGTAGAAGTTGAAGAACCACTCAAGATGAGGATGTAGGAAGATCCTGAACTCATCAGTGTCCACAGCTACCTATGAAACAACTTTTTTTTTTTTAAGATTTTGTTTATTTGAGAGAGAGAGCATGGGCCGGCAGAGGGGGAGGGGCAGAGGGAGAAGCAGGCTCCCCGTTGAGGAGGGAGTCTGACATGGGGCTCGATCCCAGGACCCTGAGATCACGACCTGAGCTGAAGGCAGACGCATAACCGACTGAGCCACCCAGGTGCCTGAAACAACTTTCTCACTGAAAAATCTTAACGCCTGGCAGAGTGACAACTACACATCTGAAATGAAAAGAAAACCACATCCAAGCAGGCAGAGACTGGGAACCAACTAGCCATATACCGCACCTCTGATGCACAACCCACAGTTGGAAAGTAACTCAAAAAGTAAACCTTCTCTTTGAGGAGTGAAGGGATCAAAGCCTACATGGGGCACCCCAACTTTTACTTGCACCATACAGATGAGCCCCCAAAATATCTAATTTTGAAAATCAAATGGGCTAGTGTCCTGAAACTCATAAGACCTCAGCCATCTGAGAAACGGGCAACATGCGGAGACTCACAGGGCCTGGGCCCCATTCCCAGGTAGCTGTTATGCCCAAACTTAGAGTGAAGGAGGCTCACCTGCTTATATTAAAGTGTGAACCTGAGGGGTAGCGATCTAATTTCACCCTCACCTCTAGGACACTGCTGCAACACTCTCTGGGTCCATCTATATCACCCTTATATCTGCCTCTGTGGTCACATCACCTTTTCTTCTTCTTCTTCTTCTTTTTTTAAGATTTTATTTATTTAATATACAGAGAGATCACAAGTAGACAGAGAGGCAGGCAGAGAGAGAGAGAGAAGGAAGCAGGCTCCCTGGTGAGCAGAGAGCCCGATTCGGGGCTCAATCCCAGGACCCTGAGATCATGACCTGAGCCGAAGGCTGAGGCCTTAACCCACTGAGCCACCCAGGTGCCCCATCTTTTCTTCTTTATCAAACCTCTCTCTATCTCTCCCTTATAAGGATACTGTGATTAGTTTAGGGCCTACCTCAAGATCTTTAATGTAATCCCACCTGTAAAGAGTTTATCATATAAAGTAACATTCATGGTTTCCAGGGATTAGGACCTATTGGGGGCAAGGGGCACAATTCAGTGTCCTATACTAGGGCTACTAGATATTTGCAAAATAGACTGACTTACCATTCCTCTCTTTAGCCATGTGTGTTGTCCTATAAGCCTACCAAAGATAGGACTGTTGGAGAGAGGAAGAGTATAGGATTTAATGGACCACCCACTGATGACATTAATATCCCCAGGCATGTCCTGGTGTCTGAATGGCCAACTGGACATTTGGCATCTTTCAGGAGATGTTTCAGCAATCTGCTCACAGCTGACAGAAGAAAACAAGCAAACAAAGGGAAAAAAACTTTCCAAGGATGGCCAGTGCTTATTAAGAATGGTATTTTAGGGGAGAGCAAGAGGGAGTATTCCCTTCCACCGCCTCCACTTCCCTAGAAGGAAGCTTTTGAACACATTTGGTGCCTTGATTTTTGGGACTGCTGCCCAAATGACACATTTTGATCACCTGTCTTTAGCAGCCAGGGAAGCATGTGATCCTGGTCCAATGTTACTAGTAAATGGGGAAGCCATTATAGAAGATTATATGGGCATTCATCAAAAAATGAAAGACAGAACTACCCTACTACCCAACAATTCCACTTGTAGGTATTTATCCCAAGAAAACAAAA
Organism: Ailurus styani; assembly: GCA_002007465.1. Taxonomy (NCBI): domain Eukaryota; kingdom Metazoa; phylum Chordata; class Mammalia; order Carnivora; family Ailuridae; genus Ailurus; species Ailurus styani. The sequence goes on along the minus strand of LNAC01000472.1, from coordinate 1,177,619 downwards.
GGCTAACAAAAGGATATATGTACCCCCATGTTCATTACAACACTATTTATAATAGCCAGTGGAAACAACCTAAGTGCCCTTCACTGGGTTAACGGAGAAAGAAGATGTGAGATAGATGGATAAATAGATGATAGATAGATAGATAGATAGATAGATAGATAGATAGATAGATAGATAATAAATAGATATGGTGGTGGTATCTATATGGTATCTAAATCTAAATATATGATGGACTATTACTCAGCCATAAAAAAGGAATGAAATCTTGTCATTTGCAACAATGGACCTTGGGGGCATTATGCTAAATGAAATAAGTCAGACAGATATGAAAAATACCAAATACTATATAATTTCTCTTATATGTGGAAGAAAGAAAGAACGAAGGAAGGAAGGAAGGAAGGAAGGAAGGAAGGAAGGAAGGAAGGAAGAAAGAAAGAAAGAAAGAAAGAGAAAGAAAGAAAGGGAGAAGAAGAAGGGAGGGAGGGAAGAAGGGGTGAAGGAAGGAAGGAAGGTAGGTAGGAAGGATGGAAGGAAGAAAGAGGGAGAAAGAAAGAAGGAAGGAAGGAAGGAAGAAAAGTTAGGGGGGGAAAGACTAGATTTTCTTGGAGAACTTGAAGAGAAGGTAGACTGTTAAGAGAAAAGCAATGTGCTCAGAGATAAATGAATGGGGATGGCACAGATGCTTTATTGTGGTAAATACAGAGATAACTATGTATTCTTGACTTAATGGAGCATCTCAACTTGCCTGTATAATTTTCTTGCAAGTAAAGTTTATAATTTTCTCAGGAAAGAAAGAGATTGTGATGAGACTCTAGGAAAGGGAAAGATTACACCCATTTGAAAACTGTACTTGGAAGAAGCTCTGAGAATATCACATAGGGAACATACTGTTTCCTAGAATATGAGAGATTGACAGAGAACAATCAGAAATCAGGTTTGAAAGATATTTTGATTTGTATAAAACATCTAGTTTATCTGTTGTTATGAAAAGATGGTTCTGGTGCTAAGAGTTTAGGATTTTAATGATGTCATCATCATTTTAGGATGGTGACAATAATGATAATGATGGTGATGATGACACAGTCACAGCTAGGATGACCAACCATCCAAGTTTGTCCAGTATTCTCCTGGTCTTAGCACTAAAAGTTCAGTGTCCTAGAAAACCCCTCAGTACTGAAAATGAGCTTGTCAGATATCTAATTTTAGATTGCATAACTGACAGATGGGTCCAACTGCTATGTTTTGGATCTACCACAATGCTGTGCCAAGGCTGCTCTTAGCTAATGAATGTGTGAGGTAGGGATATTAAAGTAGTCTCATTCCTGAAATATGTGGAACTCCTCTGATGGGCACCTTTGGCTCTCCATCAGCCTTCCTGAAACTTTACTGAAACTACACCAGTCTAAGACTTTTCCTACCTAGCCTCCCTTCTTTCTGTCTTTCACACAAGTCAGATCTGCATTGTAGTCTGACAGCTCTCCTCATTTTTTCCCCTCAGGTTGTTCTTAAATAAGGCCTTTTGCATATCTAACCCTGTCTTGACTCTGTTTCTCAGAGGATCCAAACTAGTACTAAGAGTGTAGGAGTAGTCTAAGAAAATAAGTGGTAAGATGGGGCTATGGGTCTGCCTTACTCTCTACATAACAAAGAGGACATGGCCCTGAGGATGCATGGTACATGGACAGTTCTGGCACATGATATTCAAGTGCTAAAATTTTAATGAAAAGTGACCTGAGAAAAATCTTGTTAGAAGAGAAATATCCTTGCAGAGACAATGACTCATGCATTTGTAAAATGTGGAAGAAACAATGACCATGAAGACAGCAGAGTTGGCTAGTTACTGCTACATTGTAATGACACTCTAAGGAGAGATAATGAAAAGTTGAGAGCTGTTCACAAGCAATTAAAACTAAATGTGAGGGTCAATACAGGGAAATTATAAAGAGACAGTGGAAGAGTAGACACATCTGAGCAGCAAACAGAAACTGTAATAGTTAGATTTACAGAGCTCCAGCGAGGTCTAAATGCTCAGCAAAGACAGGTCTGCTATGCTAAAATCAGAGACCTGGTAGTTAAGCCCAGGAAACCTAAAATATGGATGAGGATGGTGGATATTCCTAAAGGTGCTCGTTCCTGAACAATACCCTTAGACTCAGAGTTTGCAAAGGTTGTCCAATTCCCCCTAGTAAAGGATAGTACCTGAAAGATGTTGCATAAATACTTTACCCACAAGGCAAAATGTACCTCCTCAAGAGCTGTACTCACTTCTTCTGGCTGCTAGGCTGACAACTATGGGTAAACCTCAATATAATCTAGCTAGAGGGATTACTGAGCCTCGTAAAGGAGGAAAGAGATTATACACAAAAGGAACTGTGAGGAATAGTTACCATGATGACCAGGGGCCAGAGAAGTATCCCTGGAATTGGATTTTGATGGTGCTTGATCAAGAGGGGCTAGAATAGAAGATAGACAAATAAGGATCCATTTACTTAGAAGCACTTTCCCAGTATACTGATGGTATTTAACACTCTGGCAAGAAGCCAGGATGTGGGACACAATCTTTGTGAAGGTAGCTCTTAAGGCATGGAGAAATTATGCCATTCTCCATGTAGAAAAACTTTATGATGTTTCAGATGATGAAAAAATAAAGAAGATGAAAAAGGAAGTGGACATTGAGAAATAGATTATGTAAAGAAAGAAAACCCACCAAAAGATCTCAGAGGACACATCCCAAAGCTGATGGCAGTGTAGTAGTGATAGGGGCACCATCACCACCAAGAAATTCCAGTACTGGGGGTGGGGGAATTGACAGCCAACCAGTCTCTTTCAGACAGCATATCGATGGGTCTTGTTTTTTTTAGACATTCTGATACCCTGTGTCTTTTGATTGGGGCATTTAGCCCATTTACATTCAGAGTAACTATTGAAAATATGAATTTAGTGCCATTGTATTGACTATAAGGTGACTGTTACTGTACAATGTCTCTGTTCCTTTCTGGTCTATGTTACTTTTAGGCTCTCTCATTGATTAGAGGATCTTTCAATATTTCAATATTAGAGGATCTTTCAATATTTCCTGTAGGGCTGGTCTGGTGTTTGCAAATTCTTTTAGTTTTTGTTTGTCCTGGAAGCTTTTTGTTTCTCCTTCTATTTTCAGTGACATCCTAGCTGAATATAGTATTCTTGGCTGGATATTTTTCTTGTTTAGTGCTCTGAATATATCATGCCAGTCCTTTCTGGCCTGCTAGGTCTCTGTGGATAAGTCTGCTGCCAATCTCATATTTCTACTGTTGTAGGTTACAGACCTCTTGTCCTGAGCTGCTTTCAGGATTTTCTCTTTGTCTCTGAGAATGTTAAGTTTTACTATTAGACGTTGGGGTGTTGACCTTTTGTTTTTTACTGACTTTGAGGGAGGTTCTCTGTGCCTCCTGGATTTTGATGTCTAGTTCCTTCCTCAAATTAGGGAAGTCCTCCACTGTAATTTGCTCAACCTCCTACCCCCCTATCTCTTTCTTCTTCTTCTGGGATCCCAATTATTCTAACATTGTTTTGTCTTAAGGTATCATTTATCTCTTGAATTCTCACCTCATGATCCAATAGTTGTTTATCTCTCCTTTTCTCAGCTTTAGTCTCTATCATTTGGGCTTCTATATCACTAATTCTCTCTTCTGCCTCTTTTATCTTAGCAGTAAGAGCCTCCATTTTTTATTGTACCTCATTAATATCTTTTTTTTTAAATTTCAACTTGGTTAGATTTTAGTCTTTTATTTCTCCAGAAAGGGATTTTATTTCTCCAGAAAGGGACTCTCTAGTATCTTCTATGCTTTTTTCAATCCCAGCTTGTATCTTTATAATCGTCATTCTGAACTCTAGTTCTGACATCTTACTAATGTCTGTATTGATTAGGTCCCTAGCAGTTGGTACTGCCTCTTGTTCTTTTTTTTTTTTTTTGAGATAAGTTTTTCTGCTTTTCATTTTGTCCAGAGAATAGATGAATGAGAGAACAAAATGCTAAAAGGGTAACAACAACCCCAGAAAGATATACACAAAACAAATCAGAAGAGACTCAAAACTGGGGCAGGGGGGTGGGGGGGATGCAGGGGAAAAAAATGATCAGGCTGGTGAATAGAATAGAGCCATACTCTTGATTTTGGGTGTACTTTAGTCTGTTAGAAGAAACTGCCTCCCAAAATTTTAAAGAAAGAAAAACTTACATATATACAAAAATAAGGGTAAATACAATGAAGGGATGGAATATGACTGTAAAGATTAAAATTAAAAAAAATTAAAAAAGGAATTGATGAATTGGTTGAAAAAAGAAAGAAAAAAATTAAAAAAAAAAAGGAAAGAATGTGATTAGGCAGAAGACTAGAACAAAGCCATACACTAGATCTAGAGTATATTTTGGTCTGTTAGAAGAAACTGTATCCCAAAATTTTAAAGAATGAAAAAATATATATATATGCATACATATATATGCATATATATATAAAATAAGAAATTCAATGAAGGGATAGAATATGACTGTAAATATGAAAATTAAAAAATATTTTAAGAAAGGTATTGATTAGATGTTTAAAATAGGAAAGAGGAAAAATTTAAAAAGAAAAAAAGGAAAGAAAAAGAAAAATAAAGAAAATTTAAAAAATTTAACTGAAAGACTAAAGCATTATGGAGAAAAAGCCATGAATTCTATATGCTGTACCTACCTAACACTGGAATTTTGCAGTTCTCATTGATTGGTAAACTTGGTCCTGGCTGGATGTTCTTGCTGATCTTCTGGGGAGGGGCCTATTGCAGTGATTCTCAAATGTCTTTGCCTGAGGCGGAATTGCACTGCCCTTCCCAGGAGCCAAGCTAAGTAATCTGCTCAGGTTTGCTCTCCGGAGCTTTTGTTCCCTGAATGCTTTCTGTACAGCTTTGGAGGAGGAGAATGAAAATGGAGGCCTCCCAGTCTCCACCCTTGGATGACCCAAGAGCTCAGGGTCCCACTCGTCAATGCGCCCTCAGAGAAAAGAAGTCAATCCTTCCTGTCTCCCTGGTCTCCAGCTGCACTCCAAGCTCACCCAGCCTGTGATGGAGCATTTCTATCTCTGGCACACAACCCCGTTTGAAGTCTCCAAACCCAGAGGATTCCTGCAGCGCACTCCCACGCTGCTCCTCCCAGTGGTGGAAGAGGGGTCTCCCTGGGTTTGCCACTTGTGGGGTCCCTACTTGAAGAGTAGTGGCCCAACTGTGCTGGGGATCATGGTCTATGGCAACCCTGAGATGAGAGCCCACTCCTCAGCTCTGTCTTTGCAGCCAGCTTCCCTGCTCCCATACCTGGGAGCTCTGCTGCATTCAGTCTTTCTGTGACCCCAAGAGTCCTGAGACCACACGGTCCCAGGAGGGCTCTACCCATGCTTAGCCACTGGAGTGACATCCCTCCTTGGACCAGACTTCTAGAAGTTCTGATTTTGTGCTCCAGTCCTCTATCACTTGCTGCGAGCCGGCTAATGGAGGCTCCCTCCCCAGACAATGGTCTATTTTCTGGTATATTGCCTCAGATTCACTTCTCCACACATATTACCTTCAAGAACCTGGTCGCTCTTCTGCATACAATTGTTCCTATTCTTTTCTTCCATCTCCTGTTGAGTGTATAGGTGTTCAGATGATTTGATAACTATCTCCCTAAAATCCTGGGACTGGACGATATTTAGGTCTCCTACTCCTCTGCCATCTTGCTCATCCCCCCAGCCCTGGCCTTTGGGTCATATGATCCAGCAGACCTAATGGGTGTCAATGGTCAGAACAACATGCAGTGTGGAGCTTACAGAAAGCCTCAGCAGGGGAATCCCAACACAGGCCACTAAGATTCTGCAGCAAAGCCATGGCATCTATACCAGAGAATTACATATCCTTTGAGAAAACGCTCCTGACAGGTTTCTGGTCCCTGGAACAAAACAGAATACTTGACTCTGAGGCTCCAAGTTATCACGCATCTGGAACTGTCCATCATGACTTGTCCCTATGCCTACATCTATGTAGAGGTTCCAATCAAGAAAAGAAGGAAAAAAAAAAAAAAACCAAAAAACCTAAGTCTGTTTCATGGGTCATTCAGCTTAATATATGGGTATAAGATAAACATGAATCGAAGTAGCATTCAAGAGTAGGCCTTAAAGTGAGTAGAGAAGTAAAATATCTTCCCTAGGGCAGAATTGTGAGCAGTACACCAAATTATTCACCTTATACGAAAGAAGTAGCCTGAGGTACTCATGTACATAGATTCTGAAGTTGTGGCCAGTGACCAGGCCATATGGTCAGGGAACTGGAAAGAAAATAATTGGAATGTTAAAGATTAGTAGATCTGGAGTGAAGGCATGTGGACTGACATACGGGAATGAGCACAAAGTGCAAAGATTTTTTTATCACATCTTAATCCCTACAAGAAAGCATCCACAGCAAAGGAAGCACTGATAACCAAGATGCCTTAGTCTTTTGACTTTAGCCAGGCTTCATCATCAGCCACCCCAGAACTGGGTGCATGAACAAAGAGTTCACAGTGGCAGAAATAAAGGCTCAGTGATAGGGATTTCCACTTACCAAGGCCAATACAGCTAATTTTGCCTTAAACATCCAATCTATCAGTAATGGAAAACAACAGTGAGCCCATGATATATCATTTCTCAAGGATATCAACTGATCTTTTTGTGGCAATTCAACTGTGTCATGTTCCTTTCAACCTAGAAGTGTCAGTGGTTCATTCTCATAAAGACATAGGCCCATTTTAGGCCTTGCCTTTCTTACCACAGGTCCTCAGGCATCACCACTATACAAAGACTTATGGAATCCCTAAATCACAGGCATAAATTCCACACAACCTAGAATCTGCTCAAGGTGTCCGGTTCACAGTGAAGGAGGCAAGAGAGTGGGGCCATGACCATGGGATTCACTGGTTAAATCATATACCACACCATCCAAAAGCAGATGGGGTCTCATAGAATTCTGGGACAACCTTTTAAAGGCACATGTGAAACATCAGCTTGGAAGCAACACTTTCAAGGTGACATCCTCAGGTTACAGTATATTCATTAAATTAGAGACCTCTATATGGTTCTGTATCACCAACAGAGCAATTCAGGCTGTAGGGACTAAAAGATGAAAACAACAGAGTCCTCACTTTCATTCACTCTCAATGACGCACTGAAGGATTCTGTACTTCTCTTCCCTGCAACTTTCGACTCTGTATATTAGAGCTTCTGGTTTCCAAAAAGGGCACACTTCTGTGGGTCCAAAGGGCCACAAGTAAGGGTCCAACTAAACTACATCCTAAGGCTCCTGCCAAGAGACTTTGTAATTTTTGAGTCTAATCATCAACAGGTTAAAAGAGGAGTCACCATACTGGCGTACATGACCGACCCCGAGCAGGATGAGGAGGTAGGGCTTCTTTCACATAATGTGGCCAGGGAAGGATATGTATGGGACCTGAGCAGTCCACTTGGGACCCTTCTACCACCCTCTATGAAAAGACACATGCAGCAGCCCAAGTTTGAGAAGGGCTACCAAGGATTCAGACCTCTAGGAACTAAGGTTAGGGTCACAGATCAGCTACCTAGGGCTGCCAAAATGATAGTTGAGAATGAAGAGCAATTAGAATGGATAGTGGAAGAGGAGGAAGATGATTATCAACTGTGGCCTGAGATAAACTACAGCTATAAAGTCTATTTTTATTATTTTTTTAAAGATTTTATTTATTTATTTGACAGAGAGAGAGAGATCACAAGTAGGTAGAGAGGCAGGCAGAGAGAGAGGAAGAAGCAGGCTCCTTGCTGAGCAGAGAGCCCGATGCAGGCCTTGATCCCAGGACCCTGAGATCATGACCTGAGCCAAAGGCAGAAGCTTTAACCCACTGAGTCACCCAGGTGCCCCTATAAAGTCTATTAGTTCCACTAACCTCCCTCTTCAAAATTTCCTCACAAGAAGAGAGACCTAAAGGAACTACAGACTTGTTTCCCAAACCTGTGTAGACACAGATATGTGTGGCACAAGGGGTGCTCTTTGGCAGTCTGAACATATACTTATCAAATCTCTGCCTATGGGGAGGATCACTGACTGAGCGCACCACTGATACAAGGCTCTACTTCCAACAAGGTTCGCAGACAATGATTGAGTATGACATAAATACTGAGGCAGACGCACTCCTGTGAAATGCACAACTCCTTCAAATGGCAACTTTGGCTCAGTAACTCCCAATCGGTCTTGCTAAAAATGTCTTAGAATTGTACTGCAGCCTAAGACTTAAACTATCCAACTTTCCTCCCTGGGGGTCAGCCCTATAACACATTCCAACTCAATCTCATCAGTCTCAATACCCCTTATTACTCACAGACACTTTCCCCAATCAACCTCATACATGCCAAGATATGAATATTTTTAAATGTGATTGAGAGAAGGTGCAGAATCTCATGCCCCTTGGCCTTTGTCAGAGTTCAAACTGGCACAAATAAATATGTTGTATTGATTGACATTATTATCTTCTGTAGTGCTACATACTCCTCTTAGAAAATGAAAAAACAAGAAAAAATAAGACAAAAAAACCAAAAACTGGCAACTCAGGGCTGCCAATATTGCACCACAGAAATGATGTGTAGTTAAGTAGTATCTGTCCCTGCTAGGTCGCTTGCAATATGGTCTGCCACAGTCAATGCCTACTAGGTCTCCCTCTGTCCCTAACTATTCACACAAGAAAGTTCTCTGGCCCCTGTTGTCATTTGAGTTTGTGACAATGGCCTAGTACTCTCACTAAACTAAGGTGCAAAGGTATCTTCTGAGAGTGAAATTATAGGATGGGTTGAAGATTTAAAGTGACACAGAAAGTGTGGCTACCACAGAGATGGGGATGAAGAAGGAAGACTGTAGGCTTTATAGGAGCTTGGGGATTTGCAAAGCAAGGATGTCAGAAGAGGACAGAGTGCAAAGATTTACAGTTCATTAATGAAATACCTGGCTGTAGAATATGGGCTCTGAAAAGCAGCAGAAAAATTACAGAACAAGTATAATGAAACAAGCAGATGGAGTCAAATCACTAAAAGCTGAAATAAGGACAAAGATTAGGGTCTGTGTGGGGTAATAAATTCAGAGATTGTATATAGAAAAGGGTATTCCCATTGCTATCTACCTCCCTGGGAGAAAGTACATGGATTAAATTTATACTCTTCAGTTTGAATAAATAATTAATTCCAGATACTGAATTCCTATAATGATTACCAAGTATTCTCTCTAATAAAATAGACATTTAGTAGTCATTTGTTATGTAATATATTTAAATATTATATTAGTTTGTTAGGGCTGACATAACAAATACAACAGACTGGATGGCTAAAACGCCAGGACTTTTATTTTCTCACAGTTCTAGAGGCTGGACAGTCTGAGACTGAGGTGTCAACAGGGGTTGATTTCATTCTGGGGCCTCTCCTTTTGGCCTATAGATGTCTTCTTCCTTTGTTTGCACATGTTCTTTCCTCTGTGTCCCAACTTCCTCTTTTTTTTTTTTTAAGATTTTATTTATTTATTTGACACAGAGAGATTACAAGTAGGCAGAGAGGCAGGCAGAGAGACAGGGAGAGGAGGAAGCAGGCTCCCTGCTGAGCAGAGAGCCCGATGTGGGCCTCGAACCCAGGACGCTGAGATCATGACCTGAGCCGAAAGCAGAGGCTTTAACCCACTGAGCCACCCAGGTGCCCCCAACTTCCCCTTTTTATAGGGACATTGGTTATATTGGACTAAGGCCTAACCATATAGTTATGTGTTCCCTTAATTATCTCTTTAAGAGATAATCTCCAAATTTAGTCACATTCTGAGATGCTGAGATTTAAGACTTCAACATATAAATTTGGGGGGAGGCACATAATTCAGGCTATAATAGGTATCCACTTATATCTCAGAGATTATTTTTTAAAGATTTTATTTATTTATTTGACAGAGAGAGAGAGATAGTGAGAGAGGGAACACAAGCAGGGGAAGTGGGAGAGGGAAAAACAGTCTTCCTGAAGATCAGGGAGCCTGATGCGGGGCTCGATCCCAGAATGCTGGGATCATGACCTGAGCTGAAGGCAGACGCTTAACCGACTGAACCATCCAGGCACTCCTCAGAGATTATTTTTAATCACACAAGAATGGATGACGCTGAAAATAACTTTGAATTACAAAAAAATATTTATAAGTAGGAGCAAGGAGTTGTGCATGTATTAGCAATTAGCCTTATGTTCAATCATCACCATTCTATAAGATGTAAGTAAGGCTAGCCCATATGCAAACCTAGTAGAAGAAATGCAACATCTATTGCATATTTCCAGGGCATGCATACATTTGAAGAGTCATTTGGCAAACTATCAAATTCATTGCTAGGTATATGCCCAAGAAAAATGAAAACAAATCCCCACACCAAAACTTGCACTTGAATGTTCCTGGAAGTTTTATTTGCAATAGTTAAAAAAGTAGAAACAACTCAAATGTCCATCAACTGATGAATGGATAATAGAAGGTGATATATCCATAATATCAAATACAATTCTCCTTCCCCAAAAAAAGTAAGTACTAGTATATGCTACAGCATGGATAAACATTATGCTAAGTGAAAGAATTCAATCATGAAGGACCACATATCATATGATTCCATTTGTATGAAATGTCGGGAAAAAGCAAATCTGTAGAGACAGTAGATTAGTGCTTCCCTTAAGACAGACAAGGTGGAAGAAATATGAGAATTACTAATGAGTATGAAGTTTCCCTTTAGGTTAATAATAATGGTTTAAAATTCAATATTGGTAGTGGTTGCACAACTCTGCGAATATACCCCAACTCATTGATCTGTTAATTTTTAAACACATGGATTCTATGGTATGTAAATTATATTTATAAAAAGTTGTTAGCTAAAAAAAAAGAAAGAAATTTGAGTTTGAGGAATTAACACAAATGCTAAAAAAGATTTACGGCCCAGGGGCACCTGGGTGGCTCCGTGGGTTAAAGCCTCTGCCTTCAGCTCAGGTCATGATCTCAGGGTCCTGGGATCGAGCCTCACATCGGGCTCGGCTCTCTGCTCAGTGGGGGAGCCTGCTTTCTCCTCCCTCTGCCTGCCTCTCTGCCTGCTTGTAACCTCTCTCTCTCTCTGTCAAATAAATAAATAAAAATCTTAAAAAAATTTACAGCACAAACGTGAAAATCAAAATGTCCAAAAATATTGGAAAAATCAAAAACTAATGTTATCTATATTTTGTAATGTATTCCTGTCAAAAGCAATATTTACAGTTTGTTAATCATGACATAGCAAAGTATTCATGTTAGAATGGTGAGGAAATCTTATCAATGATAAATTCTACTTGTATTTAAAAAACATAGCACAAATAGCAATATGTCACAATATGATCCCTCTTTTATGTAGAATTTAAGAAACAAATTAGTAAAGGGAAAAGAGAGAGAGAGAAACCAGGAAATAGACTCTTAACAATAGAGACCAAATTGATGGTTATCAGAGGGATGTGGATGAGGGGGCTGGGAGAAATAGGGGGTGGAGATTAAAATGTACACTTACTATGATGAAAAAATAAAAGAAGTGGTACATGGGTGGCTCAGTAGTTAAGCATCTGCCCTTGTTCCCTGGGTCCTGGGATTGAGCCCTGGGTCAGGCTCGATGCTTAGCAGCAACCAGCTTCTCCCTCTCCCCCGTTCCTGCTCTCTCTTGTGCTCTCTTTCTCCCTCTCAAATAGATAAATAAAATATTTAAAAAAAAGAAAACAAGATGATATAAAGGATTAATATGCCAAAATATTAATAGTTGCTGTGTAGTAGCAGTAGTGATTTTTATTTCAATTTTGTTTCATGTTTCCTAATTTCCCATAATATACAATTTTAATAAAGAATTTTTAAATAAATAAAAATATTTAGTTATAAACTGAGATGTGTCATCATCAATAAGTGTTTGTTGAACTAATGACTAATACTCCTCAAACACATTTTAATAATGTTTAACGACTGAGCTGGTAGATGTCTACTTTTTCATTGAATCATCCCTATTTTGAGTTAATAGAGTTTACATGAACATTGATAATAAATGAGTATGCAAATATACTCATTGGTATACTGTATTCTATCTATAAATTCAATTTGAGCCAAGTGAGATAAAAGTATCAGTTATTTTATCACTAAAATAGTATTAAGGGAGAACAGTAAACGAAAAAAATAAGGCTAGAGTCATAATTTAAATAAAGTTATTGATAAAAATAACCAATAATTCTTAGCTCTTACACATACTGATAAGAATAGTATATCATAGGTAACAAATAAAATTTTTGAATCCTTTCATTCAGAATTTAGGAAATAACTTTTCATGTATAGTTAGAACCTTGAATTTTTGTGAAATCATCAGATCTTTTTAGTATCTTAATATTTAATTTGTACAGGAAGCAGCAACCAAAATGGGGTCTCCCTGTCAACATTTGTTTCTCCCTTGAAGGAAAGAACAGATTCTATAACACAGTCTACTTTCTGTGCTCAAACGATGCCAGTCTAATTCTGAGTTTGTTCACATAGGTTTTAATAACTATTGACTAAGAAAATAGATGGTTTTTAAACAACAGCTTATAGGTTGTTACTGTTGAAGCTGTTAATATTAGAAGTTGAACAGTCAAATAGCTGGAAGAAACCCAGAGAAATCACTATTCAGAAGAGTTGGTTTGTTTGGGTGCCTGGGTGGCTCATTGGTTTAAAGCCGCTGCCTTCAGCTCAGGTCACGATCCCAGGGTCCTGAGATCCAGGCCCACATCGGGCTCTCTGCTCAGCAGGAAGCCTGCTTCCTCCTCTCTCCTCTCTCTCTGCCTGCCTCTCTGCCTACTTGTAATCTCTCTCTGTGTCAAATGAATAAATAAAATTTAAAAAAAAAGAGTTGGTTTGTTTGTTTTAACTTTTTAAAATACTCCAGAGCCAGAGTCATAATGCTTAAGTAATCTATTCTGTTATTTAATAACTCACAATCAAGTTCCATTTCTGATTCTGAGTTTTTTCCTAGTTAATTTACTTCTAGCTCCTCTCATTCAGTCCTCAGTAAAATTAAATAATAAATAAATAAAACAAATAAACTTCTAAGCTAAAGCAATCAAATTTGTTTCTCAACATAGTCCCAGATGAATTCACTGACAGAATGTTTTACCCATAGCAAGTGGTATAATGGAGATAGCAAATGGAGATAATATGCTATCCTTGGAAAAAGACTTGCATAATTATTCTTGTGCACCATGGTAGGCATAAAGAACTGGCAATGCTTGCCAACTACTTCAGAGGTCCCTTTCTGGCCACAAATTTCTGGAAAGGGACACTTGATGCAATGCTAGAATTCATTCTAAGCATAGTTAAACATCAGTCAACACTTAGGCTTCATTGGTGACAAAAAGGAAAGTAACTACACTAATAATTCTGTTACATACCTTTGTATCCCCCAGGCAATCCTAGACAGCTATAAGAATTTTCTTGAAAGAGCTTTTCTTAAAGAGCTTTCGTGCCAGAGAGTTGTCAGTAGACGATTTAGTGTAAGTTAATATTACATGAAGACTTCCCCAGACACTGGTCAAAAACTGTAAAGGGGGACTGCAGGGAGTTGCTGGCTTTTCTTGAAGGATTTGAGCCATAATACAGAAGTTATCCATATGGTAACATCATTGACAACCTGAACCAACCATCAAAATTTATCTCTTAGACAGTAATATGTGGTGATAACATGGACAAAACATCTATAATACTGTGATAAACAGCCCCTGATGTACTCACCAATGACCCCCACCACAGGGTATTGAGTCCCTGCTTCAATCCTTTCCCTGTGAGTGTGGGCTGTGCCTAGTTGCTAGCTTCTAATAAATAGAATGTACCAAATGTGATGAGATATCCTCTCTGAGATTGGGTTGCAAAAGGTCTGGCTTTCATTTTGTGTGTGCCATTTCTCATTGTATTGTTCACTAGCTCTCAGGGAAGCTAGCAATCATGCCGTGAATTGCCCTGTGGAGAGGCCCACATGATAAGAAACTGAAATCAGTATTCAGAGAGGAGCTGCGACCCTCTGTCAAATAGCCCACAATGAACTGAATCCTGCTAACACCCATGTGAACTTGGAAGCGAATTCTCCTAGTTGAGCATCCTGAGGAGACCACAACAAGGTCTAGCCAACACCTTGACTGAAGCCTCATAAACTGGCCCATATAAGCTATAAAACAATAAATGTTTATTGCTTCAAGTTGCTAAATTTTGGTAATTTGTTATGCAGCAATAAATAATACAAATATAGTGGGGTAAATTATTATTATTATTTTCTTTCTTCTTTCTTCCTCTTCTAGTAATGATTATCATTGTTTCCCTCGCTCATCTCTTAGATGAGGCTATATTAGTGGTCTTCCATCTCTAAGTTTAGCAGGGACAATCCTATTCTTGGTGACTATAGTATCATTGTTCCCCCAAACTCCAAGTCCTGAAACTGTCTGTCAAATACCTTTCCCAATCATCTCTGCAATAGGATTACAATTCTCACTAGGAAATTATTGGGGTTCTGATGTTGGTTACTTCACTACTGGCTCAATTCATTGTTTATGTCAATCCCAAGGGCAAAATCTCAAATGCAAATCTTGAATGCAGAATTTCATTTGAGCATCTTGAAGTAACCAACTCTCCCCTGTATCCATATTTTATCCACAAACCCACTTTCTTCACCATTAAAATGAAAATACCACCTGACTCAATAGATTATTCTAATGAATTAAATGGCATAATTACAAAAACATTTCCTAACAGTATTCTGGCAATGTAGTAAGTGTTCAATAAATGTTGGGTTTTTTTAATGTTATTTTAATTTTTGTTTCTCCTCAGACTTCCTTTTCCTAATGCACTGTGGGTGATTAGTTCCATTTCTAGTTTTTCTACTTCAGCCAAGTCTTTGTTCTAAAAGTAGTAAGGCATTCATGGAAATAATTAGTTATTTTTTCTTCTCAAACGATCTGCTTACTACACCCCAAAGATCTGCTTACTTATGCTTCAAAGGATCTGCTTACTACACTTACCAGTTGCTTCTGGAGAAGAAAAAAGTCAAATGATAAAAAGGAATTGAAGATCTACTGTTTATGACTAATTCAAAATCAATGAAATAACTTCCATTTTTCTCTATTAACTAGAAAATTGTCTACTTGATTAACTAATGATCAATAATCTCAGAAACGGAATCACAGCTCTTTATTTTTTTCTTAAAGAAAGGGGTGTTGTGGGGGTAGAGAGGGAAAAATAATGAAACAAGATGGGATGGGGAAGGAGACAAACCATAAGAGACTCCTAATCTCACAAAACAAACTGAGGGTTACTGGGGGGTGGGAGGGTAGGGATAGGGTGGATGGGTTATGGACATTGGGGAGGGTTTGTGCTTTGGTGAATGCTNGGGGGTAGGGAGGGAAAAATAATGAAACAAGATGGGATGGGGAAGGAGACAAACCATAAGAGACTCCTAATCTCACAAAACAAACTGAGGGTTACTGGGGGGTGGGAGGGTAGGGATAGGGTGGATGGGTTATGGACATTGGGGAGGGTTTGTGCTTTGGTGAATGCTGTGAAAGATGTAAGCCTGATGATTCACAGACCTGTACCCCTGGGGCAAAGAATAAAAAAAAAAAAAGAAAGGGTGTCAAAAGGAAAAATAGATTCACATATTATTGGCTTCCTTAAAATAGGGGAAAATATACTTTTTCAAGGTTAAAAGCACTTTTTTAAGGTCACAATTAACAATGATAATGGTATCAATGTACCTAAGCGAAGGGAGACCTCAACATTATCATTTGACCTGTTAGCATATCCAGGACTGAGTTTCTGGGAATAAACAGGTAGCAGTATATTGTCTAAGAATCAAAGTACAGAGAAATCTGAAAAATATCTAGAAGACTGACTTATCTAAGAAATACTTTCTTCACATCTCTTTAGTGGTGCTTTAGTTGTATGTATGGTATTGGATTAAGATACTGTGCTTTTCCTTTACTAACACACTTAGTAAGATAACTTGTAAATCTCTTAGCAGCTATTAATAGTTTACTGTGAATTAGTATAGCTAGGTCTTTTGAGAATAGTTTTCATGGTAACTCGGTTTTGATAAGGAAAAGAGTACAAGAATATATTAGAGTATCAAATATGAATGTAGCTCTGCTGAAAAGAATCCTGAGCCGCTAAAAAGAAATACAGCAGCATATGTTGACTCAGGAGAGGGAAAAAGAAAGGTGCCCAAAGACAGAATGGATGTGCTTCACGTGAATTTATCTAAAGTTGGTGTTGATACATTTTACTTTCATGAGGAGTGCTAACTGCCCAAGTGAGAAGCTGCCATGAGACTTTCTTCCCATGATTCTCTCAGTGACAGACAGAGTAATATAAATCCCAAATACGGTCACCAAAGTCTTAATCTTAGCAGGTAATCATTGTGCATCTTCTGGGCTTTTGGTTTCCAGTAACCTCTGGGGAGTTCGGATGCCTGAGAAAGATGTCTGTTTATGTTCTGGGTTTAGAAATTATCCAAAAATGATTTGTGAGATATATACAATAATTTGTTTAACCTATAGTTCCTTATCTGTGTATGATATTTGTCTCCGAGAGTTGTTGAAGTTTTTGTTTTCTTGTGGTAGTTACTACTTTGCCTCTTGAAAGATACACTGGACTTGACCATCTACAAATACATACAAACTGCTCACATGATTTGAAAACACAGTCCTGAAGTAAGTTTGAAATGACAACACAAAATAGTATTGGTTCACTGTCACAAGAACAAGAAGAAATGAACCAGACCTAAAAATTCACTTTGTAGCCAAGGAAATGGTTTTCATAAAATTGAAAAAATGTTCCAATGCAACAGTATTATATTTCTTAAGCTATTGCTGTTACTGACATAAAAAGAATTCCTTCTATAATTCTTCTGTGTCCTTTTTTGGTGACAAAATGGTTACTAAAACCTTTTTGTGAATAGCTGTCTTCTAAGCCTCTGGGGAAAGGGAGAGACTCTCATTTGAGTGTCACCTGCTTTGATTCTTAAATGGATTTAAGATTCAATGATTCAGTATACGAATCAAAAGAAAATATGATCTTCTATAAGTACAAATTTGCAGAAGTGCGATGTAGTTTATCAAGTAATGCCAACAATGTCCAAATAAAATTTTGTTTCAGTGCTTACAGGTAAAAGATGGCATAGTGTAAAGAATTGGAAATAGGATACTTAATTACCATACAACCTCTTGATCTCCCTGGGTTCCAGTTTCCTCATCTGTAACAAGAGGGAATGCTACTGCATGGCACCAAGTGTTCCTTCTAGTTCTAACATTTAACAATATATGTAAATGCAGTGGAACTATTAATGAGAGATTTCTTCATGTTAATAGGTGACAGTCAAATGTGTAAATTTGCAATGATATTTTGTCATGTATTCTCCCTCACTTTATTTTATCAATAGATTTTTTTTAGAGCAGTTTTAGATTCACAGATAAATTGAGCAAAAAATTCCCATGTGCTTTTTCCTCTCATACACATGCAGCCTCCCCCCACTGCCAACATCTCATACCCGAGTGGTACATTTGTCACTACAGATGAACCTAAATTGGCATATCCATAGTTTGTATTAGGACCTATAGTTCAGATTAGGGATTACTCTTGGTATTGTACATTCTATGGGTTTTAACAGAAGTTAAAAGAACAAGTTCTTTCAGTGTTGTTAATAGCCAGATCACTATGTGATGGTATAAAAAGGTATTAAAACCTTCCCCATAGTGAATGCCAAACAATGGCATCCAAATAATAATCCTTTGAGGCTCTCTTAAAAAACAGAACTAACAAACAAAAAATCCTACAGATGATCCATACATGCATTACCTCAGAAACTATTCCTTGTTTATCTTTTTTCTCTATAGCAACTTAGCTGTGATATTCTACACCTGGTAGATAGTAATCAACATTTGTTAATATGAGTTGGTGACTCAAATTTGAACAAAGGAGATAAAAGATGAAAAAAAGAATATAAGCTTGAAATTTTCAGTTAATCATTCTCTGAAAGATCTTGTATGTGTCACTCCACACTGCAAAGTCTCTTTACAATAAATGTGACTACTTTCAAAAAATAATAATAATAATAACTATTCTCTGAATAGAATGTCCTCTCTCTTCAAGCAATATCCTACTATGTGATCATTACAAAAACGTATAAAAACCCTCAAGGCAGAGGAGGGGAAGACTGGATAGAGTACTACTTAATGAAGATCACATTACTGACTACAGCAATGGGCTTTGTTTTGAAGGAATTTCTCCTAACTAAAACATATCCTTTAAAGCATCAAATTCCATATTCATTCATCAGGAGGAATATCACCCAGTGGGCAAGGATTTTCAAAGCTTATTTTTTTTCCAGTGGAATGGGACTTTTCCAGTGAAGTGATAAAAATGCTTTGAACATTTTAAATCTAGCCACAGGGTCTTCTTTCTCCTGTGGATACCATCCAGAATTGCCTCATCTGGAGACAGAAATCCTTTCACTGCAGAAAACTTTAATTCATTAAGACCAAAACCCAGCAGGACTGAGCTCTGTTAATCCTCATGAAATGCACAGGTTTGACAAATGTATTTATCCCTGTAAAACCACGGTAATAAAATACTATGACATAAACTATGATGGTTATACTCAAGAAATGCTTCTCCTTAACACCATCTCCTTATTGTAATGGGAGGGTTTTGTTTGGCTTGCTGTTGCTGTTGTTGTTTAGAATAAGGATCCACTGTGCCCTTCCATTTTGTCATCTTCATCTTTGATTAATCCTAAAGTAGGGATTATGTCACAGAAGTGAATGCCCATTAGTGAAAGAAGAGGAAACAGAATACCTGCAAAGAGAACTAATAGTGGAAGAACTTATGACCAGGTAAAACATAACAGCCATAGTGAAAAAGAAAAAAAAAAGTTGATGCACCAAAAATTGGTTTCTCTCCTTTGCTCAGGAGCAATCTAGACATCTTCCTTCCTTCTTCCCTGAAGCGACGTCACTCAACAAAGTCACAAAGCTTATATATTGTCTATAATGGTATCATAAATCAAGTGGCTGCCACTTATTCTGATCCTAATACATTTTCATAAAACACAATTCGTAAAGGATCAGACTGTAAAAAAGACCAAAGCACAAAAGGTATGGGCAGAAGTGGTTGGAGGCTCTTATTATTACCACTGCCATCATCATCATTAGTATTTTACTTGGTTCCTTATCTATGTACTGTCTGCTGGCCCCCTAGGTTTATATTTAATGACTTCAAATAGCTGGTGATATTTTTTAATATTTAAATATCTGCTCTCCCTACTGTTCATTATCATGATAATTAAGTCCGTCTTTACTAAGGAATTTTACTAACCTACTCTCTCTGTCCCCAAGAAGTTAAGAAACAACTATTCTATGCAGATCACTGAACAGAAAGTGTAGTATAGTCAAGAGAACAGAAAAGGAAATCTTTTCTAATTAAAAGTTGAAATACAGCTTCCAGGGCATGCTTGTAAATATATATATTACACACACACACACACATATATATCACATATGTGTATTTTTACAGTTTATTACATTCTATTATCAGGTATCACTACCATTTTCATAGATCCCATATATATCAGGCACTGGGTCAAACTTTTGTGTACATTAATCTTAATATTCCCATACCCCATAAAGTGAGGCAGCTGAACCTCAGGAATATCAAGTAACTTACATCACAGAATAGTAAGAGGGTGAAATGGCACCAGAAACCGAGTTATTGCAAAAGTCTCACCTCTTCCTACTGTATGTTTTACTGGCCCCAGGTCTGTAACCCTCTGATTTCAAAGTAAGTTTTGCATTGCTGTTTTCTGATTAACAATAGGGATTTAAATACATTCTTGAACACGCTAATTTTATATGACTATTCTATATGCCTACATCCTTTTACATTTAGAAGAAGAAACAGATTTTCTAAAAACAATTTCTTCCTAGGAATTAAATTTAAAAATATGGTAGACATGATATGAAGAACGCAAAGTTTTGACTAACAACTGGTAATTTCTCTGGGGTAAAACTACTTTGACGCAAAATAAGCTTATTATGATAATAATATTTTTTGGAAATCTAGAAATAGGGAAAGTACTATTCTCTGCAAATAAAATATCCTCTGTCGTGGTACATTCTATGAAACTTAACCATTTTGGGGCCAGTATAGAGCCTCAGAGAGTGAATTCAGTTTATGCAAATAATTGGTTTACCTGTAAGAAAAAAGAGATTTACTAATGATCTAATGAGGACATTTACACCATCAAATGTTTTAATATAGTACCTCTCAGAAATTTTCAAAAATCATTATGAAGTCTTTAAAAGAATCAAATATGTGATAATAGCTAAAACAAGGCATAATGTGTACTTACTAAAAACGTATGCATATATACATAACATCTTTTCAAGAAGTTCAAGTTTTCTTAGTTTTGTACTTACTAAATCCTATATGATGAAATTCTAAAGAATAAGATGCATGTAATTAAGAGGGAGGGTAGATTATGCATGGTAGGGTGGTGAGCCTTCCGTGTATAATGAGGTTTGATCAAACAGCGTTGCTTGATAAAAAATCACATTGTGATTTTGGCAAAATTTACATATTGCTCGACAAAATATACTGTACTTGTCTGAATTTCCTTTTAAGAAAGGTCCTTTTTAAAAACATAGGAAGTTTGGCCTGTATGATTCCAAACATTTGGTACAAAATAATTTACTTAAGAAAAGTCATCTTTCAAATATTTGTGAAGATCCCAGTAATTCATTAAATTGTAGCCAGGAATTTCATTAACACATGATTAAACAAAATGTGTTATAGCTGAGGGAAAAAAATAAGCTTATAACTAGAATTTCACATGCTGACGTGTAAAGATTTTTTTAAGATTATAAATCAAAGAACTACTTGCTTTTTAACATTAGATAAAATTAAGTCTTCACAAGTACTTAAAAAATATTGTAAACACACATGTACATCTTCAGCACTAAAACATTAATATGGGAAGCATATGATTTAGCTTGAGGAGAGGTAGAGAAACTTGCTTTTATAAGTTTAGACCCACAAGTGTAGAATTATAGATCTAAGTATAAATCCAAGAAGCATATCTAATGCTTATACTATGTCTGAATTTAGCAATTAGCACACACACACACAAACACGTTTACTTCAATAAATTGGACAGTGTCTACCACCAATTTCCAATCATACATTTATATTAGCCACAGAAAAATGTTAGTGTCTGATCTGCTTTCTTTCACCGTTTGCTAAAACAAGAAGATAAGATAAAATCTGACTCCAAAAGGATACATATCACATTCAAAAGTAAAGCACAGAATTTATAATTGTTTTCTTGTTAATTTGGATTTCATTTGCTACTATCTATATTAGAATAGATAATCATTCTGGAGATATTTTAAATTAGATTATGTTTTATGTATATAATCAATCAAAATGTTTTGTATATATTTATATTTGTAATTGAATAAAAGTAAAAGTATCATTTAAAAAAATACAAATAAAAATGAAGCAACCAAATGCCAATTATGGCATTTTAATGCACTTGCGATTCAAATGTTATACTTTAGGAAATTTTTTTTTTTTTAAAGATTTTATTTATTCATTTGACACAGAGAGAGAGATTACAAGTAGGCAGAGAGGCAGGCAGAGAGAGAGGAGAGAGGAGGAAGCAGGCTCCCTGCTGAGCAGAGAGCCTGATGTGGGCCTTGATCCCAGGACCCTGGGATCATGACCTGAGCCGAAGGCAGCGGCTTTAACCCACTGAGCCACCCAGGCGCCCACTTTAGGAAATTTTTACTTGATTTTTTTTCCCAGGAAAACATATTTAGAACAATTTGTATTAGGCTTAAATATTCATTACTAATTTGCTTTCTTATTCCTCATCTTGACTATCAGAGTAAAGAGAGAAAAGTTATATTTTCATCAGGTATAATAAATCAAGTGAAAACATCATACATAAATTATGAATAAAAAGCTATTTACCTGCATGGAAATCTATCCCAACGGCAAATGAAGTTCCTGATATAGGCATCAAAGCATCCATTTTGTCACTTGGTTCCAGAGGTATTCCCCTGATTCCTTCATGAACAGAGTACATAAGAAATGACTCTATGCCTAATAGGAAAAAAAAAAAAAAAGCCCCAAGTGAATATTTAAAATTAAAATCATTCTACTAGCATTATTTGGAACATTCTTATTTTTTTCATAAAACATGTTTGTTAGCCTTTTTTTTTTTAAAGATTTTATTTTATTATTTATATGACACAGAGAGAGAGATTACAAGTAGGCAGAGAGGCAGGCAGAGAGAGAGGAGGAAGCAGGCTCCCTGCTGAGCAGAGAGCCAGATGCGGGCCTCCATCCCAGGATCCTGAGATCATGACCTGAGCCGAAGGCAGAGGCTTTAACCCACTGAGCCACCCAGGCGCCCTTGTTAGCCTTTTTTAAATTTGTAATTGCATACTACACTTCTGACTAGTTGAAAGGTTGATAGATTAGTGGCTCTCAAACTTAAGTATGCATCAGAATGTGCTAGAGGACTTGTTAAAACACAGATTACTGGGGTCCCCAACCCAGGGGCCTGATAATTTTTTTTTTAGAATTAGATTTTATTTATTTATTTGACAGAGAGAGAGAGAGAGAGATCACAGGTAGGCTGAGAGGCAGGCAGAGAGAGAGGAGGAAGCAGGCTCCCTGCCAAGCATGGAGCCCGATGCAGGCCTAGATCCCAGGACCCTGAGATCATGACCTGAGCTGAAGGCAAAGGCTTTAACCCACTGACCTGATAATTTAAACTTTTGAAAAGTTTCCAGGTAGTGATGGCACTACTGGCCTGGGAACCATACTTTCATAAACACAGAGACAGGTAATTCTGGAAAACATACTCGGCCTCACAACCAGAATTCGCCCCCTCTCTTCTAATGCCCAATCATCTTGTTGCTAATATATGATAATAAACTTTGATTTTATATATGATTTTAGATATCTACACAACTGTTATTTTTCTAATAAAGTTAGTCTTCTTAAATCATTTTGAACATTAAAAACATACCAAGTACTTAAATTTTTGTAATACCTTGCTGTTCCAGCATCGACAGCATGTCCTAAAAATATGTACATACATAAAAGCTGTCTACCAGAAGTCTGAATGATGATGCTTATGAGTTTTTCTAATATGCCAGAACATGTTTTTAGACACATATTTCCTTTTTCTTTTTCTTTTTTTAAGATTTACTTGAGAGAGAGAGAGAGAGAGAGTGGGCACGCACATGGTGGGTGGGGTGCAGAGGGCGATGCTGGCTAGATCCCATGACTCTGAGATCACGACCTGAGCCGAAACCAAGAGTCAGAGCCTTAACTGACTGCACTACCCAGGCACCCCAGGTTGAAACCTTTCTTTTAATAAAATTAAGCTATGATCATTGGATAGAAAGATCATTCTAGAACCAAATTTCTTTGGGACTAAGGACTAGAATCTATGAAACATGAAATAGGAAGATGGATGATTTAGGTTCCAGTTCTTTGGCAATGATCTTCTCTCTCAGCTAAGCATATCTGAGCCCTCACAATTTCTCTCGTATTTTCTTTTAAGTAGTTAAAAGAATAACTGAATTCAGATTGAATCGTAATTGTAACCAATCAATCACTGCTTTTTTACTTCAACCCTTGCCTATTCAAGTTGAAGGTAGTTTCTACTGGACTTTGTTAAAAGTTTGATAATAAACTGCAGTTTGAGAAAATAACTAATTATGACCCTTAAAGAACAGTAATACTTAATTTTTTTAGATAACAATCTTACATATATGAGACTAAGCAGTGAACCATTGTCTAATAAGAAGCTAATATTATTTTTTTCTATTTTTTAGCTGATTTTTGTTGCCTAAAATTTGCATTAATAAAGTAAATGCATCAGAATTAAATTTTTCAAGACCTTATACCTTGACATGACATGCGGTTCTTTTGGAGATAATATCCCACTGTACACATGCAAGTCCTTGTGGTTTCAGATGTTGGTAAACAAAGTTGAGAGCATCCACCATTATTTAGTTGGCAAGAATTGCTGCCTGCATAGGAGGAAAACAAGCAAAAGAAATACGTAAGAAAAATAAAACAGTATCATTCGATTGCTGTAATTTGAACAAATATTTATACTTTTGTTGATTTATAAATGCAGCTGCTTCATAGAGGTTAGTATGATGTTTTATTGTCTTGAATAATTTGAAGTGGCATATTGCAGTCTGCCCTCCCCAAAAAAGTAAATGGAGATCTGATACATGGCATAGTGATTATACACAGCAGTACTACAATTAATTTATAGTATCAATTAAACTTTGATTACAATTCAAAGTTGCTAAGAGACTAGATCTTAATTGTTCCTAACACAAAAAAGAAATGATAATATGTGAGGTGATAAAGAGGTTAGCTAATGCTACAGTTATAATCATACTGTAATATATAAATGTATCAAATTAACCCGTTATATATAGCTTAAACTTATGCAATTTTATATGTCAATTAGATCTTAAAAATAAATTTTAAAATAAATAATAAAAAAGTTTTTTTTAAAAAAGCATATGACAATGCATGAGAAGATTCATGGCTACCGAAGGGCAAGTGATTTGTCATGAATACTGTCAGATTTTTGCAATATTTTAAGATCACAGAAACTAGGAAATATTTTATTATGATATTTTATTATGATATTTCACTTCAACTCTATAATTACTTCCTTTTCAAGAAAACTTTATCCAAATGTGTCAAATAAATAGCTGTTAAATTATATTACTAACTCAACTTGAAAATTACGCCATTAAAAGAAAGGGGATATATATATATAATTTTTAAAGCAAGGAAATAAATTTTGCTATTCCTAGGAACATAATTCTCCTAAAATATATTTAAAACACACCCATAAGAGTCATCTAATTAATTGGAGAATATTAATTCTCCTTATTCCTGCGTAGCAGCAATGACAAATATTAGTCAGGTAATCACAGGTAGGCATTCTATAAAGATGTTCCATTGAATTTACTAGGCCCAATGTGCTAATTAAAGCTGGTAGCGTGACATTAAGTAATTTACAATCTTATCCAGCAAGTTCATTAAATATCCCATTTTTACAACATTTTTATTATTCGAAGACATGCACTGCCATTTACTGGATGTTCAAGCTCTAATATGAAGTGCAGTAAATCCAGTGAGAATTACAAAGCATGAGGAAAGCTATATATCAATAGTGCTCTATAGAAAATTCAAAATACCAATGCACCTCATTATTTCTCAACTCCTGAATTCGATAGTCTGATGGGCTTTAATTGTTCAACTAAAGCTATCGTGAGTTCTGTCATTTTTGAAGTGTGAAATATTCTCAACTTGGGAGATTTCTCATCAGGAGGTCTACCATACTCTTTGCTCATTTCCTGTACTTACCAGTGCATCAGTGCTGAGCTCCATCCTCCACAGGGCCACATGTTAGGATTAGGGTTTCCCTGAACTGTTTAAATTACCATTATCTCCTATATAAACTAATGAAGATTAGTTGATTTATTCCCCCTTTCCTCAAGCTGACTTATATACTAAGATAAAATTTCATATCTCTGATTAATTTAATGAGAGAGTTATATTTGCAGATTTATAACAATCTATACTGACCTTATACATACTATAGTTTATAGAAAACATACACACATATATTAATGCAATGCCAAGCTATGGAAATTTGCATTTTGATATTGATTTATTTCAACTACTATAAAGACTGAAAAGCTGAGAAGAAATTGACAACAAATGATTTGACTAGAAAGCATGAAGAAACACCAAATGGAAAGAAGGGGAAACGAGGAAACTGAAGTTAATAAAAAAAATAGGTTCAGGAAGAGAATGAAATTACAAAACAAAAAATAGGGTTCTATAACCTTGATGGTATTAAACATATGTTAAAAACATAAGAAAAAGGAACTTCTGGAACTGTGCATTTTTAAATATAATTGCAGTAATAGCAGTATATTGTACCATACTCATTTTCTGACAAATAATAAAATTAGCCTATGTTAACAATTATGTTGTACAACATACATTTCATGTATCGTTTGTTTAGTCTCTACTAGTGAAGGATAGAAAAAGGAAGAAAATGAAATGAGTCATTATTTACAATAAGTATCTCTGCCTACTAAACAAAGATTTGATGTAGGAAAAAATATTAGAGTGATTTTAAAGACAGTAATTTAGGTAGTGATTATCTAGCAAGTTAGAAATACTGGCTTGGCTTAATATTTTGCAATGAGACTGATGTTCAAACTCCATGCCCCAGTTCGCCAGTGGAGGTAGAAAGTCCACTTGACTAACGAGAAGTCTCAGCTCTCCAGTGATCTATGTCAAAAATGATAAATGAAGTAGCTAATTGTACTTTGAAATCCAAAGAGGTAGTAATGTTAACACCTTAAATAATCCTAAATTGCTCATATTTCATACTAATGAAGCTTTTAAGGTAACTGCCATGATTCTGTTAATGTGATTCTCTCTAATACAGATGCTTTTATCAGCACATCCTTTTAGTAAATAGTATTTTCACTGAATTTTGAGCTTAGTCATATTATACCATTAATTCCCAAGTATTACAGGTCCTTGTCAAGTTAGGAATACTTTCACAATGTGTAAAATACCCAGATCTACCTGTAGGATTAAACCTTTACAAGATGAGGAAAATTTTGTTATCATGAGCAAAAAAGTGAGCCAAACATAATATAACAAATTTTCCCTCCGATAAACTTTTTTGGTACTGTGTCTAGGAAAACTATAAATTATATTAATTTACAATTTCAAGCAAACCATGTGCTTTTTCATATTTTGAAAAAAATGAATATATTTTTCAGTGTCCTGTTTGGAAACAATATATCTCTCCCTCTGTTGTATTTTCCAATGCATTCTCAGATGTAATGACCTTAAGTACAGACTATGAGCTTAAGTTTATCATAGTACTGTAAGTTTTCATACTTTGAAAATATATTGTATTGAAATCCACAAAAATGTCATGATATTTTATATATTGAGTACTAGTGTTTTATTCTCAATTATGTAATCTATTCCCCATGGCTTGAATGCCAGAAAAATTATTTTGATATAGAAATCTTCCATTACAGAATTACGAGTGAAAATACTCCTGTCCATTATTATAGACAGTGATTTAAAAAAAAAAAAATGTCAGCGGGGTGCCTAGTTGGCTCAATCTGTTAAGCCCCAGACTCCTGATTTCGGCTCAGGTCATGATCTCAGGGTTGTGAGATCTGGTTCCCTGCTGAGCTCTCCTCTAGGGGTGGAGCCTGCCGTGAAATTCTCTCCATCTCCTTCCTTCTGTCTCCTATCCCCCTCTCTAAAAATAAATAAATAGATAGATAGATAAATAAATAAGAATTTAAAAATTAAAATAAGTTTTTTAAAAAAATCAGACAGCAAATACAGATTTGTGCATAAAAGTATCAGTATAAGCACCTTCTAAAACATGAAAGGAGCCCAGTAATCACTTCATTGTTTGTTTGTTTGTTAAAGCAATTATTTTCATTTTTTTCAGGAAATGTCAGGAATGATTTCATACTAAAATTTGATCCATGCTCTGTACAGGGAAGGCAACCATGAATCTGGTCTTCATTTTGTTTCTGGATGTGCAGGTATGGCTCCCAATAGGTATTGCCAATAAATTCTGCCTGATTGATGTTTGTCACCTATCTTCAGAATTAGTGATCCCTTTGGTTCACTATTTCTGTCTCTACTGTTCTCTGCTTTGGTCTATATGCCCAAATCCTACAGATGAAAATCCCTTTACATTTTCTTGAAATGTTTTTCCTAAGAAGAAAAGTATGTGAAGCTAAGGATTTTCATAGCAGAGACTAAAGTAAGAAAGTATAATGTAGAAAAATAGTTTTTCTAGGAGGAGTTCTGTTAATGTCATGGGTCATGAAGCAAAAACTAAGAAAGGACTAGCAGGTGTGGGGCTGTCCTGGCTGGCATCTCTAAAGTAATTGGCATTTGGGCAATGTGACAAGTCCACCTATGTAAACCATCTGTTAGTTCTCTCACTCCATTTCACTGCACACCATTTGGACAAGCAAAAACAAAAAAGCAAAATGCTTAGAGCCAAACAATGCAGTGCTTTTGGATGTGAAATTCTTACGTTGACATAGTCCATTTGAAGTCCCCTCGTTCATTCAGTT
Organism: Ailurus styani; assembly: GCA_002007465.1. Lineage (NCBI taxonomy): Eukaryota > Metazoa > Chordata > Mammalia > Carnivora > Ailuridae > Ailurus > Ailurus styani. The sequence goes on along the minus strand of LNAC01000472.1, from coordinate 1,149,321 downwards.
TTGGGCTTAATTATACACTGTCTATATTTGGCTGGGATTTTTTTTTCTCATTCTTACATTTTTAAATCAAGAATTAGCTAAGACCTCTTTGAAGACCTGACAAATTAAGATTCCTTGGGAGCTCTTGCTAATGTTTTGAAAGTTCATTATATACCTTATGTTAAAGTCATTTCTTCTGCAGTAATAAGGAGCATTTGAGTCCCCCCACCTTTTTTTTTAACTAGAAGCAAAAATACAAACCTTTCAATTGTTGAATTGAGAAAATAATAGGAAAAAAAGAGAACATTATATATTCAAAAAGCGGCACAAATGCATTACAGTGTGACTTGCCTTGCTGTGCTTCTTTATCATACACTTTCATATGAACAACCCCAGAAGTCTTATTTCGCAGGACAGTGGGGTTTCTTCCATCTCTTTTGCTGCAGGTTCCCAGCTGAGCTAAGTTTTGGTCCGCCCACCACAGTTTCTTATCTATAAAAGTGAAAAGATTTCTTCTATGAAAAAGATAATCATCTTATTAAATAATAATAAACAGCTATTAAAGCATATAATACTTTCTGATTTCTTTTGTTACATTCCCAAACTCTGTTTCTAAGGAAAATAATGAAATCACTTTTACTCTTTTAAAAATACAAACCACAGTGATATTTTATTGTTTAAATTTTCCTCCCTCCTCTCTAATTAGAGATTCTTGCCTTTACTTTTCTTTTTCTTAAAAAAAAAACATACACTATATGAATAAAAGTATATTCAAATTAATATAGAATTCAGATTATATTATTTACATACTTAAACATGATCACAGTAGTACTATATTATATCTGTAAATGAACAGCAAAATCCAACCAAATACCCAAACAAAAATTATTTAAAAATTAGACTGTAGTCTTTGTTTGCAATATGGAAGCTTTTAATAATTACTACTCCCTGCTACTGAATTCCTCATAGTAATATCTTTTATTTTTTTTGCACAGCTCATACCCATTTCTTCAAAATTTTTCAAAATTCTTCAAAATTTTAATAATGTAAAACTGCTCAGTGTATGTGTTGAGTGCATGTATTGAATATTTTTTATTGAGTGCACATATTGAATATTTCTCTTAGTAGAGACCCTGCAATGTGCCATGGTCAAAAAAAAAAAAAAATCCTGACCTTAAGGAAGCTAGTACACTTGTGAAAATGATATATTTCTTATTTTTTTATTTCAAATTATACCAAAACTAGAAGGAATCTACTACCATTCTCATTTTATAGACAAAGTATCTAAGATTCATAGAGACTAACTCTCTTAATCAAATTTATATACTTGGTCTTCCCATCTCCAAAATTTGGTTCTTTCTAAGACTCCATGCTGAGTGCATAAATATTTTAAGGAAAGGCAATAATTCAAAATTATAAAGGTTTAGAACAATTTAGACTTTTCTAGAACAAATTAATGACAATTGGGACCACCTCAATTTTTACCTAGAAGTTAAAGGTTATTTAATTGTATGAACAAAACAAAATAGTCTTTACCTTCACAGTACATTTATTCTCATTCAAATTCTACTATATATTGACTGACCCAAAGCCTAGTTATATATATGGCAAGGAGAGTAATATAAACATCAACAATAGTCATCCCCTACTGAATTTGATTTTGTGCAATGCACAATTCTAAACACTTAAGATAGATTACTTCATTTAATCTTCACAACAATTTTATTAGGTAAGTACTACTATTATTAAGCCATTTTGCAGAAGAACACTGAGACAAAATGAGGTTAAGGAGTTTTCCCCAGGTCATACAATAAATAGTATCTCCAGATTATAGAACAAACCCAAGTTTTAGAGCCCATAGTGTGCTTAGATTATTGAGTAGCCCATTCATTTAGGTTTTGATTTATACTCCTGAATTGACATAAAACCAGAAAAATCCCCTGTGAAGAAAATGAGTAAAGGCTTTTACTGTAGGGACGCCTAGGTAGGCTCAGTCGTTAAGCGTCTGCCTTCGGCTCAGGTCATGGTCCCAGGGTCCTGGGATCGAGCCCCATATCAGACTCCCTGCTCAGCAGGAAGCCTGCTTCTCCCTCTCCCACTCTCCCTGCTTGTGTTCCCTCTCTCACTGTGCCTCTCTCTGTCAAATAAATGAATAAAATCTTTAAAAAAAAGACTTTTACTGTAGAGACTTTATTAAAAGGTGTACAGCATAGTACAGTAGACTGGACACATGTGTGCTCCCTTTCAATTCTTAGAATATGTCACTGTGATAGAAATACAGAAACACTAAGTAGAAAAACCCATGTATAATTCATATAATAAACAAAAGAATTGGGGCATATGAGTAATGTGTAAAAGATGGTATATACATGGAAATGGGAAAATAGGCAATTAGGCTAAGTTGCAACCTGGAGCATGATTTCTCCCCCCACTCTAAATTTCCATTCATTCATTACTCAATTTTATTTTATACTCTAATTCAAAATAAAAATAAGATAAAATAAAATTTGATTTTTAATCCCTCTCCATAGAACTCTGGATGACCTTGGGCGCCTGGGTGGCTCAGTGGGTTGAAGCCGCTGCCTTCGGCTCAGGTCATGATCTCAGGGTCCTGGGATCGAGGCCCGCGTCGGGGTCTCTGCTCAGCGGGGAGCCTGCTTCCTCCTCTCTCTGCCTGCCTCTCTGCCTACTTGTAATCTCTCTCTCTGTGTCAAATGAATAAATAAAATCTTTAAAAAAAAAAAAAAGAACTCTGGATGACCTTGATTTCAGCTTGTAAATAATATATTGGGAGTGCTAATAAAGACTAAAAATAGGATAATTAAGTGAAGATATTTTTATATGTAGTATCACCTATCACCACCATGTCCCCAAACCCTTGGCTTGAGTTTACAGAGGTTAGCAATTGACAGAAGTCTCAATTAAATATATAACCATAACTCTTTTTTAAAATGCTCAGCAAAGAGGTTTGGAATATGAAGTCTGGTGCCCTGCAATAATGTTCTCTTCATTCTAGCATTTGGGGGACCCAAAATCTGACCCCTAGCTCACATCTAAAGCAAATTTACAAGTCACAGTGTCCAAAGCTATGCAGAGCTCCCAATGAGAAACCCCCTCTCCAGAGAGATACAGAAAAAAAAAAGATTTTTCTTTTCTTTTTTTTTAAAGATTTTATTTATTTATTTATTTGACAGAGAGAGAGAGAGAGAGATCACAAGTAGGCAGAGAGGCAGGCAGAGAGAGAGGAGGAAGCAGGCTCTCTGCCGAGCAGAGAGCCCGATGTGGGCCTCGATCCCAGGACCCTGAGATCATGACCTGAGCCGAAGGCAGAGGCTTTAACCCACTGAGCCACCCAGGTGCCCAAGATTTTTATTTTCATGAAGGAAGAGGAAACCCATGGTAAACACCCGGTTCTACTTTGTTATACATTATGGGAAACCAAGAATCTCCAGTTCTATGAAAAAAGCCAGTAGAGTAAAAAGTAAACACTTAGATAGACATAAAGACACATAAACATAATTTCAGAAAATATCTTTAAAAATTATCAAAGATATTCAAGTACAAGTCTTGTTCTAGAAAAATTAAAGATTCTGTAACAAGGAACAATGAAAGACAAACTCTTAGAACATTAAAAAATACATGGTTGAGAAAATCTTCCATAATACAGAGGAAAAGGGCAAACAGATAATATGGTAAAAAAAAGAAAGATTAGTCTAAAAAGTCACATAGCCAGCATCACCAATCTGACTAGGAATCATTGTATTCTCCACTGCTATGCATTTACAGAAAAAGAAAAGAAAAGAAAAGAAAATCAGCCAGTTTTACATAAGAATGTCCTTAACTGAACAGTAAAAAGTATTAATTTTATTAACTTTTGATCCTTCATTACATGTCTTTTTAATATCCTGTTTGGTAAAATGGGAAATGTGCATAAAGCATTTCTGCTGCATGCTAAAGTGTAATTGTGTGGAAGAAATGTATTTATGAGTTTGCTTAGGCTGCAGGAAAAATTAGCTACTTTTTTTCTTTAAGTTTTTGTTCAAATTCCAGTCAGTTAACATACAGTGTAGTTTTAGTTTCAGGTGTAGAACTGAGTGATTCATCACTTACATACAACACCCAGTGCTCATCACTACATGTACCGTCCTTAATACCCATTATCAATTAACACATCCTTCCACCCATCTTCCCTCCAGTAACCCTCAGTTTGTTCTCTACAGTTAAGTTTGTTTCCTCGTTCACCCCTCTCTTTTTCTTTTCTTGTTTTTTCCTTTCTTTTCTTTTCTTTCTTTCTTTTTTTTCAAATTGTCCACTTTTTTCATAGAATACCATTCTTTACTTGAAAGAACAACTAACAGACCATCTATCCCTATTCAGACTTAGGTATTTGGCAGGTATTTCTCAAAAATGAATGAAATGGAGAAGAATGTTGGAGGACTGACAATATCCAACCTCAAGAATTACTAAAAAGTTACAGTAATTAAGACAATGTGGTACTGGTAGAAGAATAGACAAACAGATCAATAGAACAGAATAGAGAGTCCAGAAATATATCCCTATAAATACAGTCATCTGATGTTTGACAAAGAAGTAAAGGCAATACAATGGAACAAAGATAGTCTCTTAACAAATGGTGCTTGGACAGCTGGGTGTCCTCATACAAAAGAATGAATCTAGATACAGACCTTACATGCTTCACAAAAATTAACTCAAAATGGAACATGAACCTAAATGTAAAATGCAAAACTATAAGACTCTCAAAAGATAACAGAAGAAACCTAGCTGACTTTGGGTAAGGTGATGCCTTTTTAGTTAAATCATCAAGGACATAACCCATGACAGAAATAATTAATAAAATGGACTTATTAAAATTAGAACTTCTTCTCTACAAAAGAAAATATCAATATCAGGACAAGCCAGAGACATTGAGGAAATACTTACAAATGTACATCTGATAAAGGACCATTCTCAAAAATATACAAAGAACTCATAAAATTCAACAATAATAAAATGAATCACCTAATTTAAAAAAATGGGCCAAAGACACTGACACTTCATTAAAGAAGATATGCAGATGGTAAATGCGCATATGAAAAGATGCTCCACACCGTATGTCATCAGAGAAATGCAAAGTGATATAACAATGAGATATCACTACACACCTATTAAAAGGGCTAAAATTCAGAACACTGACAATACCAACACCAGTGAGGATGTGAAGCAACGAGAACTCTCATACACTGCTGATGAAAGTGTAAAATGGTAGAGCTATTTGGGAAGAAAATTTGGTAGTTTCTTACAAAATCGAAAATACTCTTAACGTACGATCTAGCAATCTACTCTCCGGTATTTAAGGAGTTTAAGGCTTACATCTGTACACACACACACAAAATACATAGATTTTTGCAGATTTACTCATAATTGTAAAAACTATACTTGACTAAAAAACAGAAGAGAAAAGAAAAGAGGAGAAAAGAACTCTATTCTGAAGCACTGGAAGGTAGTCAATCTATGTCAGACTCCAGGTTGCTTACCCAAAAGTCACTGTCCTCCCTGTCAACACTACTAAAGAAGAATATTTCCACAGGCAACATTTGTAATGCCAAACACATTCTTTTGCAGCCTTCTGGTCAATAGATGTGGCCATGTAGCTTAATCTAAATTACAGTTTCAGGGCAGGAGGAGCTTCTAGGAGTAACACAAAACCATGCCTTGTCTATGTAAAAAGTCTCTGAGGATAACCAGCTGGATTCTGATGGGGTAGTACAGAGTTGTCAAATAAATGGGAGAAGAGGCAGAACAGAAAGAACCATGTCCTTGAGGACCATGATCAAAGAAACTTGTGCCCAGGAAAGACTATGAGGATTCCAATAACAAGCTTCTCAATAGTGACCAGAGTGAAACTAGAACCATAGACTGGAGAAACTATTCTAGGTTGTTGCAGTCCTCTAAAAACATACCATTCATCAGTCTTAATTCTTGCTCAAGATTCCTCAAATTTCCTGATTATATACTGCCTCGAAGTTAAAATTCCTTATCAGGCTTTTAAATCATGACATAATCTGAATTGATTCCAACTACTAAGATTTCTTTCTAACCTCTCTCTAGTACATGCATTTAATCCACTCTTATCACCTCACAATATTCATTTATTCATTCATTTTTCAACTAATATTGAGCATCTATTGTATTTATAAAGTACTATGTAGATAGTGGGAAAAATGAAAGAAAATGTCTGCCTTTATAGATCCTATGTTCTAGTGATAAGAGAAAGAAATACATAAACAAACAGGAAAGAAACAACTTTAATTCCTACAAATCAACAGCAAAAAGTAAATAGATAACTTGATTGAAAATGAGCAAAGGACTTGGATAAACATTTTTCTTAAGAAGACCATGTAAATGGCCCACAGGTATGAAAAAATGCTCAACATAACCAATCATCAAGGAAGTGCAAATCGAAACCACAATGAAATATCACTGCACACTTGTGAAGATGTGTATAGTCCAAAAAAAAAAAAAAAGATAACAATGCTAGCAAGGTTATGGAGAAACTGGGACCCTTGCACACACTGTTGCTGGGAATATAAAATGGCAAAGCCACTACAGAAAATAGTATGAAGGTTCCTCAAAAAATTAAAAATAGAACTATCACATGACCTAGCAATCCCACACATCTGAGTATATATTCAAAGATACTGACATCAGATATCAAGGAGATATTAACACCCAATGTTAACTGCAGCACAATTCATAAGAGCTAAAATACAAAAACAAACTGTCTATTGAAGGATGAATTGTTAAAGAAAATGTGGTAAATACATACAATATCAGCCTTGATAACAAAGGAAATATTCCGGTAGAGAACGTTGATAATGGGGAGGTTATCAAAGTAAGGATATAGGCAGAACATAGGAAATCTCACTATTTTCTTCTTAATTTTGCTGTAAAACTGCTCTAACAAAATTAAGTCTTCAAAAAAAATAAATAAAAGATTTTGCCTTATACAGCAACATGGACGAAGCTTGAGGACAACAGAACCAAATGGTGTTGTCAGGGGTCGGGGAGAGGAGGAAGTGGGGAGTTGCCCTTCAGCACGTATAAAGTGTCAGTTATACCAAAGGGGTAAATTCTAGACATCTGCTGTACAACATTATGCTAATAGTTAACAATATTGTATTGCACACTTAAAAATCTGTGAGGAGGATTGACCTTATGTTAAATGTTCTTACCATAATCTTAAAAAATTAGGAAAGAAAATAACTAAAAGCTTCTATTAGTGCTATGAAGAAAATAGGCACAGTTCCATTCTCTTACTTATGTTGGTTTCCCCCACTTTCTTCTGCCCATAATTCCACTATAGTCACTTTTCACTGCCCAAGTAGAAGCCCACACTGAGCAAAGTATTTCAGATATCCCACATTGACTCTTCCCTCTCACTGATGCTAAACTGTCTACAGACAGAATCACATGGTTTTATATTTAACTGTTGCTTTTCCCTTTCTTTTCACTTGTAATAATTTTGACTCTTTATCCAGAGATGAAAGTTCTTGAGAACAAGGATCTTGTCTTGTACTTCTTTATATTCTTCACAGTGCTTTGCATGATGTAGAAGTTTCCTAAATACATGTAAAATGATTAGGGAAATAAATATCCCTAAAAATATCTCCCATGACAAATCATAACTCAGAAAACATTTAAATAAAGCCATCTCTCCCACTCCCTGTTGATATTATTTTTTTTAAATATCTCTTTTTAAACATACTTTTCAAGGATCTCCCTAACACAAAGGACTTTAGTTTTTACTACGTACTTAGAATCACATGTGTTTCTCTCACTTTTTCTTTCTCACATTGTTATTGATTTGAATATACTGATATCCTCAGAAATTACCAAAAGGCAAAGACTTCTTGCTTAACTTGATGTCAGTAATTATGAATATCTCTAGTCCACCATTATGGGTTAAATTGTGTCTCCCAAAATTCATATGTTGAAGTATTTACTCCCAGGACTTCAGAATGTAACTGTTTTTAGAGATAGGGACTTTAAAGAGGTAATTAAGTTAAAATGAAGTCATTAAGATGGGTCCTAATCCCATATGACTAATGTCATTACAAAAAGAGAAAATTAGAAGCAGAGTAATGTATAGAATTGTTGAACCACTATATTGTACACCTGAGACTAATATAATACTGTATGTTAATTTTACCAGCATCTAAAAAAGAAAGACAGAGAGAGAGGGAGAAAGAGAGGGAAAATTAGGACAGAGATATACACACAGAAAGAGGATCCAAGGAGGAGAAGACACCATCTGCAAGTCATGGAGATAGGCTTCAGTAGCTACTAAGCATGCCGACACCTTGATCTCAAGACTTCAAGCTCCAAAATAGAGAGAAAATAAATTTCTGTTAAGCCACCCAGTCTGTGAGACTTGGTTATATAGCCCTAGCAAATGAATACATTTACTAATAGACTTAATAAAGGAATTTATGAAATATAAGAATTAACATAAATAACAAATATAAATTGATTCTGCTATACGGTCTCTAAAAATCTTCATTCAAAAGAGAGAGAGAGAGAGGAGAAGAGGGGAGGAGAGGAGACGAGAGGAGACGAGAGGCGAGACAAGGGAAATAAATTTACTGAAATGTGCTAAGTTCCAGGGCCTTTGCTAGGCTCTGAACATAAGCAAATATGACTGTCTCATTTAATCATCATAACTGAGATGTGATGTGTTAATACACCTCCTGTTGTTAAAGATGAGCAAACAGAAGGTCAGAAGGTGACCTTCTCCAAGGTCACACAGCAAGAGCATGGTGGGAACTCTCAGTCGGTATTAACTGAATTTCAATGCTCTTGCTACTGCATAGCTCTGTGCATAAAATGATATACCCACTAGCCCTAATAACATTATACCCTACAATGGAAAATTCCTTGACAAATGTAAATTAAAGTTTGGTCCCAAATTCAAAACAGTTGAAATATATGTTTTAGTTATTACATTTTAAAATTATAATTATGAAGTTTTAAAGTTTTAATATCTAACTTCTTAAAATGTATTATCAAAATTAATAGCTTATTTTTTAAATATTCACAATATGTACTTTATGGAACTATATCATATTAAGAACTATTGAAATTCATACTTAAAAATTCTATTTCTTCAAAAACTAGCCCTTTATATTTAAAATATAAAATATAACATTTTGCCCAGTTACATCTGAATTACAGATAAAGGACAATTAATTTTTGTATAAATATGTCCTGAAAAATACCTATACAAAAAATATTCATTTATATGAAATTCAAGTTTAACTGGGTACCCTATATTTTACTTGGTAATTCTATTATCTCTACTCTCTTCTGAAACCCCCAAATTTACAAGAAAGCAATGAAAAAGGCATAAGCCTATAAAGACAAGGAGGTCTTTATAATGGGAAAAAAGATCGAGGCTATAAAAATTGTAGTAGGCTAAAAGCAGATTATAATTGGTGACTGACTTTATAGATAAAGTGGAAATCTAGACCTGCAAAGGGAGGAGGCCAGATGCAAGCTACTCTGCACTGCAGAACTGCAGAATGGGTGAGCAACCGGGAACCGTCAGGCCTCCAGAGACAGGGAGTGAGATGCCATTGAAAGAAAGACGACTGGTTTAGACTATTTGAGAAGGAGTTAGAACCAGATGTACACAGCCAGGAGAGTGCTGCTCTCTAAGCCTGGTCAAGGAGTTAGAGAAATACCCTCTGGGAAGGATGACTGAGGACCCTGAAAATAAGACACAACTGAGGGTCTGGATACTATAAATAAATACAGGGATTAAGTGATAATCTACAGGGCGCCTGGGTGGCTCAGTGGGTTAAAGCCGCTGCCTTCGGCTCAGGTCATGATCCCAGGGTCCTGGGATCGAGGCCCCCATCGGGCTCTCTGCTCAGCAGGGAGCCTGCTTCCTCCTCTCTCCTCTCTCTCTGCCTGCCTCTCTGCCTACTTGTAATCTCTCTCTCTGTGTCAAATGAATAAATAAAATCTTTAAAAAAAAAAAAAAAGTGATAATCTACATTAGTGGTTCTCAAATTAGAGAATAAAATAGAATCATCTGGACCCCTATCCAGTCATCAGAGGAAAAATCAGGCAATCGTCTTTTTGTCCTTTACCTCCTCCATGGTCTCACCCAAGTACCAGGCAGTCTGAGTAAGCCTGGTTAATTCTTCACCCTTATTATCTCAGGAATGTTTTATTTCCTCTCCATTCCCAATGAAACTGCTGAGCTCAAGGCCTCGGCACCTGCCCTTGTCTCATTGCTAAGGAAACACTAGCGTGATCTTTCCAAAATGCAAATCTGAGCATATTACTCCTCTGGTGCTTGAAACGCTCCAATGGCTTTCCCCTGCCAACCCCCTAAGCAGGGCATAAAGGCCATCCATGATTTGATGCCTGCTGAATTTTCCATCACCAGATCTATCACTGCCCCCAGTGCTCCATGTTCCAGGAATATTCAATTGCAGTCAACTTCCGGTTATCCTGGGATAGATTAACCACGTTATGGCAGAAACATGCACAGAAATAATCAAAAGGCAGTTTATTTGTAAAGAAAAATAATTAAAACTACCGTGAATAAGAGAAATACCTACACATCAAGATGAGTCTCTCATTTCCAATTATATAGGAACCATTGCATTTTTACATTGTACCTACTGCAAATCTGAAACGCCCCTCCACATGGACAATTAGAGGTGGATATGTCTGCTTACAGCAGCAGTCTGTCAGCCTGTTAGCAGCGCCTCTGCAGAAGCAGCTCTCTGTGGTTTGTCCGAAACCCACGCAAAAAATCTGTTCCTTATGGCTGTGATGGAACTAGACATCTTTTGCTTTGCTAATACTTGATTTTTGTTGTTTTTTTCTTAAAAAGAGAATTTGGAAAAGGACAGTGAAGGTGGGATGGAGAGCACTGCAGAACAAAGCCCAGAATTCTGTGTTGAAGCCTTTGTGACCTGGAACTGACAGTTATGGCCCTAAACTCTCGATTCATTGTTATATTGAGAACATTGCCTCATTGAGAGCTGAGGGGGCAGTCTGAGGTTATAGGGAGAAAAACTTGAGAATGGCAGGTAATTTAATTTCCAAGCTGATGGCTTCACTGTGTTGCCAGCGAACTAGTATTCCTGCAGTGATGGAGAGAATGACAGTGAGAGGGAGGAATTAGCTGACAAAGACAAAGCAGCTCCAAATAACTGCTTGCTGGGGTGTTTAGAAAATAAAAACGTAGAGTTTATTTGATGAAAATTGATGTTACCTCAGATAGTTTTCATTAAAAACAGGGAGTGGAGAAAGAGCAGGAGGAGGCTCAAATAACATAGCAAACTATTGGAACATTTTAATTGCATACATTTGTATGAAATATTCATCCTGTATCACAGTTGTATTTAATTGTACCTGAACTATGTTCTACCTGCGTCCTCCTTCCATTTTCCCTATTCTAGTTAACGGTTAATATATTGTTAATAGTATATATAATTTTCCAAAATGATGATTCCCAGCATCTCTGTGCTTTTTTGCATTTGCCTCAGTTTACTTCCTTACCTCCACTACTATAACCACCTCTATTTTCATTATCTGAATAATGGACACATTTTCAGACTCAGTCAAAGTGATACTGCTGTTTGGAAACTTTGCCATCAAAAGGGAAAGTGGTTCACCAAATTCTTTGTGTTCTATGATTTGTGTATAATGATATTATAACTTTTATAATCCCATAACATTTTTTTAATTTACATGTGTGTCTCCTTACTTAAAATGTAAGATTCTTCTGGGCAGGGATTATGTCTTATTAACTCTTATCCTCCATACATATGCCAATGCCATTCACATGGATGGTTTCCAAGACGGTAGGAGGTAAGAATGTGATTTGCAGTCATACATACACGCTTTGATGCCTGCCTGTGACACTTACTCTCTGGGTGATCCTAAGAAACTTACTGGGACCCTTAATATTTGTCTCCCCCTGTATAAATTGGGAACAATTCTACCACACTCACATAATATGTTACGTATATGTATTAGCTACGTGATTAGCTTAATTATTAATTAGCTAAGTTATTAGCTAAGCATTAGCTAAGTGATTCAAATGCTAAAACAATAATTGGTGGCTTATTGAATAAACAAGTGAATGAATGAGTCAACAGAAAATCTGAAACATATAGTGAATATGCTGATTCTATTACATAAACGATTAAGAAAAATATTTCTACTAATTATTAGTAGGAATGTGTGTGGAATTACTTTTTTCAAACTGATGGATGGATTTGCATTGTATTTCTATGATTTTATACTACTTCTCTGGTGGCCAATGAAGAGTAGCATCATGTGCCACCCCTTTGTCATAAGGATTATTTTGACCTATTTTGAGAAAAAGCAGACACAGGAGAAGCTCTGAAAACAGTGTAAGTTGGGCGCCTGGGTGGCTCAGTGGGTTAAAGCCTCTGCCTTCGGCTCAGGTCATGATCCCAGGGTCCTGGGATCGAGGCCCGCATCGGGCTCTCTGCTCAGCAGGGAACCTGCTTCCTCCTCTCTCTGTCTGCCTACTTGTAATCTCTCTCTGTCAAATAAATAAATAAAATCTTTTAAAAAAAAACAAAAAAAAAAACAAAAAAAAAACAGTGTAAGTTACCCTTTTGTAAGGGACATTTATGTTAGAAGGGAGGCCTGTACCATGAAGAGAGCTAATACCAGAGATCATTTGTTTATTGGAGAAACCTTCTGTATGGCAGGGCAACCTTTGTTTACCAACCACTTCCCCTTCTCACCTTCCCGTTAATTGCCTTTTCCCCTTTGAGGGGTCTGGGTCTGAAGTCCCAGACCCCTGTCCCTTTCCTTAGCTAAGGATGTTATATAAGGCTCAATTATCTGGCTGCCTTTCTAGTCTCTTATCTTTTGGGGACTTCTGTACACATACAAAGTATTTTTTTTCTCCTGCAAATCTCCCCTTTATTACAGGAGGCTCTCAGCCAAGAATCTATGAGAGTAAATGGAAAATTATTCTTTTCTTCTCTATACTAGTCATAATCATTAGCATGGATGTTGGTTGAAATTAGTAGTCTAATTCTTGACAGTAGAAAAGAGTTACGCTATTTGCCTGTGGTGATCACCCTAAAGGTGATCATCTAGTCCAAGCTGTACACAAGATGACCTATTAGGATAGGAAAAATAAAATATTAGAACTTCTGTTAATAGTTGTAATTGTAAACAAGTGAGATTATCAGTGTTCAAAGAAAACAACTTAATTCTTTGTTTGATATTTACTTATACATTGTTTAAGTGAAAGGTTTAAGAGAATCATTTTCCCCCTGCTAAGGGCCCCCTTGCTTAAGAAAACTCTAAAAAGGGTTAAGTTAGGTGATGGCTTTCCTCTTTTGGATTGAATTGTGTGCCCCCAAAATTCATACGCTGAATCCTTAACCCCCAACATGACTGGATTTGGAGACAGAGTTTTTAAAGGGGTAACTAAGGATCATGAGGTCATAAGGGTGGTGTCCTGACCCGATAGGACCAGTTTCAGTTTAAGAAGAGACACCAGTGGTATGAACACAGAGTAAAGATGACAAGAAGACATGGTGTGAAGGCAGTCATCTGCAGGCCAAGAGGGTCTGAGGAGAAATAGAACCTGTTGACTCCTTCATCTTGGGATTCTAGCCTCTGGACTTGTGAGAAAATAAATTTTTACAGTTTAAGCTACTCAGTCTATAGTGTTTTGTGATGGCAACTTTAGCTGACTAATACACCGCCCCATATCCACTAGTTTGTTAAAAGCTCACTGGGGAAGTTATTAAAATGAGTCTGAGACATTTTGAAGGACCAGGCTGAGAAGCACAACTGAGAGAAAATTCACCCTGAATTGAAAGCAGATCTGAACATTACCTCTAAAATACATTCCATTTACCTACATCCAAATTCTTTCCAAAACCTCCATTCCTTCCACCTCCACTGGTACCACACTAGTCCAAGTTATCACAGTCTCTCACCTGAACTCCTGTAACAACAGCCTTATGAAGTTTTCCACCTTCTATTCTTGCCTCTCCCATAGCCCAGTTTTCGCATAGTATCAAATAATATTTTAAAAACACATCGATAATAAAACTGTTTAACCCTCCAACTGACTATTAGAATAAACTCCTTAGTCTTTACCATATTGGGTATATTCCTCAGGATGTCTCCCTGTGGTCCTCTTCTCCTCTGGAATGATGCTCCTGTCACTCTAGCCATGTTAACCACAATATGCCAAGCACTTTTGACCCTTAAGGCTTTTGTATTTGCTACTTTCTCTGCCCAGAAAGTTCTTCCTTGGAAATTTTCACAAGGCTAGATCTTTCTTGCCATTCCAATGTGAGCCCAAATAGCACCTCTTTGGAAATACTTCCCAGAAACTGTATCCTGTTTTTCAAACAGGTTATCAAACACCATATAAAACAGTGTCCAGGAAGAATTAATCTCAGTAGACCTTGTCCTAAATATATCTTCATTATTATGTGCAGGTTTTGGTTTTTAGGTTTTGGAAGAAGTCTGAAAGACGGGAAGGCTTAGAAGATAACAATCATGATGCAGAAGGGTCTGAAAACCATGCCACTCTGAATGAAATTAAAAAAAAAAATTAGGTGTCACCAGATAGCTCAAGTGAGGAGAGAGAGCAGGGAAAAATATCACTACTGCTTTCATCAACTGACAAAATGCTTATGAGAGCAAAAGAAAATGAATGGTAAGGTCTTAAAAATGTCTTAACAATCTGACTCAGAAATGCTACATCTAAAACTGTACCCTAAATTCAGCAAATAACTACCTATTAGGATAGTCATCACAATATCTATAATTTAAAAAAAATTTAAAACTTTACCATTTACATATAGGTGATTAAGTAAAATATCATATAATTATACAGTAGAATATTATGTAAAAATTAAAATGACATTGTAGAAACACTGATCTAGAAAGCAATGTTTAAGACAAATTAAAAGTGAAAGGAAGTTTATATATAATTTTAAAAATATATGTCATAAATTTTAACACAAGCTTTAAACCACAGTTTTATAACAAAAATTCTTGATATTTTGCAAATGCTACTATTTTTATCCATTTTTAAAAGAATTTACTCTACTAGCATTCATATTATATAACTTCAACTTCAGTTTCAATTGATTTAAGTCATCTTTCCAGTGTGCTTCTTGAGCAAAATTTTCCTTCTTTGAATATATGAGAATTAACTAGTGTTTTATCCTGGCTTAAATACACAGTATATTATAAAGTTCCATTATTTTAAAACTTGCTTAAATGGCTGTTCTAAATTGGATAATTTGCTGTTCAGTCCTTATTATTAAACTATGAATGTTGCTGTTACGGTTACTACCCAACTCTTGATACTGCCAAATAATTAACATGATAATATTTACCGATCTAGAAATATATGTGTAGTATAAATATAAATAAATTACTGGGGAAAAGGTTAAAAAATAAATAGTCACAAGTGATCTTTGGTGATCCTGGTTGACATGTTCTTGCCTTTCCCAAATAATTTAGTGTATCTATTCACTTGAAAATAAAAACATGTAAAACCTCTACAATGTAGCACAAGTCAGGGAAGAAAGTTGCCCATTTAAATAATTAGTTAGCAAAATATGTCATTGCAACTCAGTACTTTCGATTGAGTTGAATGAGGTATCTGCCAGTTGGAGCACACTCTTGAATCAGAAAATAAAAATAAAATTGTCTTATAAAGTGAGCATCATTCCACAATCCTTTATTTTAGAGTTCATTAAATCATGAATGTCATTTTTTAAATATAAACTATAAAATAAAGAAGAATGCATGTGCCCTTTATAAAGAAAACTAGAATGAGTGTTCTTATAAGATCACTTAATTGTGCCCTCCTTTTTATACCAAGAAATCCACTAGATAAGGACTCTATGTTTGACAGAGATCACAATATAATGATCCTGAAAAAGGAATATAACTGAATTTGCAAATAACACATTTCTCATTATAGTTGGGATTTTAAAAAACGGACACTTACTGATACAAATTTTTATGAAAAAAAGATGATCTGGAAATGTGATTTTTTTCATTCTACCCCAAGTAATCTCCATTACGTTGACTAGATTTCTCACAACCAGAATTCCCTACGACAAATCTAGATGGCACAGTATCATAAGAAAGAAACACACACACACACACACACACACACACACACACACTATACACACAAATGCTTAGATGTAATTTGTATGGAAATGCTTTGGAAGTATATTAACTATTTCAAAAAAAGAAAAATGTTTCAAGGGGGCTGTTCAGATAAATTTTTAAATAATAGAACACGGTTAAATAATTTTGAAATTTTACTGACAGTATATGTTATGCCTACATGTTATAACTATAAAGCTTTTATGTCTTTTGTCCACCCATAGAAATATAAGAAATATCCCAGCTTAAGAGATCTTCAACATGTTTGCCACCATTAAAGGCAACCTTGGTGACAAGGTTAAATCATCGTTAAAAAAAAAAAAAAAACACAGAAAAATGTTTTTTTTTTTATTCTTTTTTTTTTTTTTTAAAGATTTTATTTATTTTTTTCACAGCGGGGGAGGGATCACAAGGAGGCAGGGGGGGAAGCAGGCTCCCTGCTGAGCAGAGAGCCCGATGCGGGCCTCGATCCCAGGACCCTGAGATCATGACCTGGGCCGAAAGCAGAGGCTTTAACCCACTGAGCCACCCAGGCACCCAAAATGTTTTTCTTCTAAACCGAATTTGTAGTAATCCTTACCATGCCACGTGTACTATTTTTGTATTTGCTATTGCACAAACTGAAGAGTCCTCTTGTAAAGGTTTCTGGGTCACCTACCTGTCCTTCTAAATCTCATCACATCTTTTAGGCAAAGCTCTTACCTCTATTCTAAGATTACAGTCTTTTTTCCTCCCACACATAATCTCATTTGGAGTCAATTCAGGGAAATAATCTTATCACTGGCCTTTTGAGTACTGTCCATCTTTGATATATCTACATTATAAGCTACATAGAACAATTTTACATACAATTTAAAAATCTAAAAGCATCATAGTTTTAAAGGGTGCACCTGATTTATGTCCTTTCATTTTTTTTTCCTATACAACACAGGATAGTCCTTGAATGGTTATGTTTAAATATGGAGCAGTACTAATTAGAATTAAATTGATGAGGACATTTATTTCCACTTTGTAATGCTTAATATTCTCTCCACCTTATATGAGATTGTGCTGCTGCTATTATGGAATGAGGAAAAAAAGAACTTTAAACATATTGATGCTCATTTTTTTTCATTTACCTAAATCTAGGTATATATGGCCAGAGAAAGTCCTTTGTGATTATTTTTTTTTAAAGATTTTATTTATTTATTTGACACAGAGAGAGAGATTACAAGTAGGCAGAGAGGCAGGCAGAGAGACAGGGAGAGGAGGAAGCAGGCTCCCTGCTGAGCAGAGAGCCCAATGCGGGCCTCGATCCCAGGACGCCGAGATCATGACCTGAGCCGAAAGCAGAGGCCTCAACCCACTGAGCCACCCAGGCGCCCAAGTCCTTTGTGATTAAATGCCATTTATCTAAGTCTAATTTGAGTTGAACAGAATCGCCAAATAGCAAAAAGGGCTCAAGTTTGATTGTTTAACTTTAGTTTAAGTGAATAATATTCACCAGATCATAATATGATTCCAAGTTATTTGTTACATTCCAACATGGGATAATACCTACAGAATACTGGCAGACTTATGGAATGCCTCCTTGGCTCTCTTGATTCATTTTTAAGATTCATTATATTGCTGTTTAACTATATTAACTCAAAAATCTACTATAAATCTAAAATATGTCACATCTTTTTGTACTCTACACACTTTTTTTTTCTTTTTAAATGAAAAAGGAGACATGGGGCAATATAAAACAATAATGTCTCTACTCAAAGAGGATATGCATTTTCAAATTTGTTCCTTTTTTAATTCTATAAACATGAACGATGTACATTTATTTTTCCTGAAAAAAAAAAATGATTCCAGAAAAGTTAACCTTTAGTAGCTTATAAAGGAGAGACAATCACTTATTTAATACTTTTAAGTATGGTAAAGCTGAGATGATTTAATTATACCATTTATGCTAATGAGACCATTCTCTGATCACTAATTATAATCAGGTTACAAAAATAGTACTATGATGTACTTTGCAATTGTAGTATTTATCCATTCTGTTAGGTAATTAGCATCAAGAAGAGCAACATATTGGAACACAGCAATTTAAAGTGACAAAAATTGCTGGAATAGGATCACATATAGTCCTTTGGAGATTTCTCGTAGTACTTTTAATGTAAATTTTGATGGGCTATTAGTTTTCATTAATGGTAGTTTGAGTACTTAGAGAAGACAACTATGTGCTATACTTAGTGCTGGGCAAACTGCCTGGATATATTTCATATATTACTGTTACTTTAATGAATAGTGTAATGGCAATTAGAAGACTGATGGCTTAGAAAATTTAGGTAGATATATTTGAAGTTCTTTGCACTAAGTGACATTGCTTGGTGTACACTAAAAAAGCATCTTATCCCTTTTTGAAAAATTATGATTTGAAAGTAAATTACTTTTAATATATAGCATAATTATAGTGCATTTAAGATAAACTGGTTTCTAGATATCAAATTACAGATAGAGATGCAATATAAGTGTAACAATTAAATCACTGGATCTTTTGCTGAAAAGTAGATGTACACCCAATTTTTAAGTAAATGGAATATTTTTTGAATCTTTTTAAGTGATATGTTGTTTGTTCAGCTTTTGAGTATTTGTATTTTTAAGTAGAACACACTTACATAATTCAAGTATAAACACTACAATAATAATTATGTAAATATATAAGTGCACTGATGATCATTTGTACATCTAAGAGAATTAACATTTTTTTTTCAATCCTTGTGATAGCACCTTGGGTTATTTTTCTGAACTGTTTTAAAGACTGAATTAAAAGAACCATTTTCAAGCATTATATTCCAACTTTCATGAATGCTTTCTACTGAGTAATTTTTATAAATATATGATCTGGTGTCTTGAGATCATTCTCTCAAAAAAAGTCAATCTTTTTTTTAATAGGTTAATATTCTTTCTAAATCCAGATAATTTTAACTGGCATAATACAATTGCATAAATATATAAATCAGTAAAGCTTTTAATTTTAAAACAATTGAAATTAAAGCCACAAAGAGTTCTTCAAAGTTAAGTGTTCTAAATAACTATAATTATTTTCTTCATATGATTGATTTTACGTTTTTTAAATTTCTATAAACATTAACCGTAACAGCTTGAAATAATCATATTTACTAGAAACTTCTCTTCTTTCTTATTAAAATACATAATTATTAATAGTAACATTGTATGTAATAAATTGGAAATAAAGCAAAACACACGGGGCAGAACTAATTCCATCATTAAGAATTTCATAAACATGAAAGCTAAAATCTTTAGAGAAGTAAAGTTATTGTAGATTATTACTTCTAGCTCATAAAATAAGTACAAGTTAACTATGTATTCTATTTTAGTAGACTAGTGGCAGCACATGAATTACCAACTTTTTTTAAGCAGAGTAAAACTTTCATGGAGGGGGAAAATAAATGTCTATAGCATTAAAAAATAGAGTCTCCATCTAAAAGTAATAGGTGTTCAAAAATATGATCAAATAGTCAATTCCCACTTCCTGTTCTTTCTTCTTTACATGTTCTTCCCCCACATACTTGAATGACTCACTTCCTCACTTCCTTCAGATTTTTGCTCAACTGTCATTTTCCAGTGAAAGTTGCCATGACCTCACTACTTAAAATTGTAATTTTTCTGGCTCTTTCCTTTCAACTCAACTCTACACTCCTTACTCTTATGCTTTGGTTGAATTTTCTCCATTAGTACCTTCCATCACCTAACAAACTTTATTATATTTGTGTATTTGCTTATACACTTGTTTTCTCCCACTGGGAATATCAGCCCGTTGATGATGGATTTGTTACCTGCTGTAAGCTCTGTTGCATTCCTAGCTCCTAAATTAGTGCCTGGCTCATTATAGTCACTTGTTAAATTGTTTGAATGAGTTAACAAATTGAAATCGGGACAGATAAATTGCTATCTGCATTATAATACACAGTATATACGACTAAGATGCATATAGTCATAAAAGACACAAATCCAGACTCTTTTTCATTAAGTTACATCTAAAAGAAAGAAAACAGAAGGAATCTTTTTGATCTAGGTTTCTCAACCGCAGCCTACTGGCATTTTGAGTCAAATAGTGCTTTGTTAGGGAAGGCTACACTGTGCCTTTTAAGGTGTATGCCAGTATTCCTGTTTACACCCACTAGAATGAAAGCAGCAACCTCTCTACACGGCAGCTGTGACCATCTAAAATGTCCTTAGACATTTCCAAATGTTGCCCAGTGGACAAAATTGCCTTGAGTTGAGAATAACTAGGGTAGTGAAAAGAGCTCTAACTGTGAAATTAGAATTATGTTCGAGACCCAGTTTTGACCTTGGCTAATTCATACTGTTTGCAGCAGTAACACTGAAGTTGCAGTACATTTTTTTTTGCATCTTTACTGTGTCTATTAGCACTAATATGTGTACATTTAGAGAGTAGATGCTCTGTAAATAATAGTTATTGAAGTAAACAGGGCAACATAATGGA
Organism: Ailurus styani; assembly: GCA_002007465.1. Lineage (NCBI taxonomy): Eukaryota > Metazoa > Chordata > Mammalia > Carnivora > Ailuridae > Ailurus > Ailurus styani. Next base: position 1,128,623 of record LNAC01000472.1, on the reverse strand, counting down.
TGAAAATATGGTTTTAAAAATACATCTAAATTTGTGTTTTTAACTAAAGAAATGCAAACATATGATAAAAATTGGAGCAGTCTCTACAGACATTTTGAACCTAGCTATTTTTAATTAAAAAATATATTTTGGCTAATAGTTTAAACCAATATATAGATTTACCTCATATTTAATAGCTGCATTATATTTCACTGTACAGATATTTCATAATTCACTTGTCTAGTCATTTATAACAGATATACAGATTTATTCCCCTTGACTTTTCTTTTTTTTTTTCTTTTATTTATTTATTTGACAGAGAGAGAGATTAGAAGTAGGCAGAGGAGTAGGCAGAGAGGCAGGCAGAGAGAGAGAAGAAAGCAGGCTCCTTGCTGAGCGTGGAGCCCGATGTGGGGCTGGATCCCAGGACCCTGAGATCATGACCTGAGCTGAAGGCAGAGGCTTTAACCCACTGTGCCACCCAGGCGCCCCTCCCTTGACTTTTCTGATCACAGTTACAAATTCCAAGTATGTTCTTGCATACATCACAGTGCACATACATCTTAGTGTAACTATGTGTAGAAGAAATTCCTAGAAGACACACAGGCTTTAAAGTCTAAGAATCATGACTAGAAAGCTTGCTACACTATTTATTAACTATGTAACCCTGAGTGATTAATTTAGGCTGGCTGAGCCTCTGCTGGGACCTGTGGAATAAAGAGTGTTAATGATACCTGTCTCAGGAGATCTCTGTGAGAATTACATGAGATAAGATTTGTAACCTAAATACTAGAATGCTTTATTTATTTAGACTGTCAATTATTATTATTAAAGAGAATAACGCTGTTAGGCTCAGCAGTGAGAGACTATCCGTAAGAGCCTAAACCATTCCAAACACTCCAGTTTTTGTTTTATTTTGGAAGTCTTTTATTTGTGCATGTTTATGAGTATTTTATTTTCTTCTTCCATTAAGCTGCTTAGTTTCTTTGAGAACAAACACAATCCAACATAACCTTTCTTTTGTTGCATTTCTATATGCATATGTGTATATAATAAGTGCCAGAAATAACTGACTCTATTTTGCACATTTATTTTGTTACTCGTTTTTCCCTAATTTAAATCATTGTATTATAAAATATTTTCTCTTAAAGTTTATCTCTGTACACATTTAAATTCTACATTAGATTTATGGTTGTGACCATTCTACGTAAACATGCATGCTTTGAAAATACATTTTGATTGCTCTGGCAGATGTTTTTTCCTGTAGACGGTCATTGTTTTATTCATTCATACATTCTATTACTACTTATTGAAATGTACTCAGTGTAAAGCATCTTGCTGTGTGTCATGAATGATGCATATATGAATAAAATGTCCCAAATTATGGAGAAGCGAGACAGAGTCACACATTAGAAAAGACAAAAAAAAAATTCCCCTGCATTAGGAAAATACAAAGGGGTACAGAGGAGAGAAAAATCTCAAATTACATTGTGATAAAGTTGAAGTAGGCACTGAAGGGTGGCATTTCACCCATTAGGGTAGCTGATAAATATGGAAAATAGTCAAAGAGCAAGAAATAGCGAGACAAACAGAAATAAGCAAGGTATAAGCAGATACAGGGGAAGTTTGCCTGGATGTATCACACCTGACTGACAGGAAACAGGGGCAGAGGTGGGTCACATGAAAAATCAAGTTATGGCTAGGAATGTTCTTCCTGATAGTGGAAACAAACTTAACTTGAGTCAGGATCTCAGGTGAGTCCCAGAGGAGTGAATGTTCACAAATCTTTTTGACCCTAAATTTCTTTTTCTGTAAGGTGGGACTAACACTGCTTTGGGTTTTAACATGTCTTACTGACTCTAGTTTCCTTTTTCATAAGATGACACTAATAATGTCCTGACAAACAACTTTTGGTGAATGAAAAGGTGGTAAGTTGTAAGTGCTTTTCAGCCCCTAAAATGTTTTGGTTAACTGGGGGTGCCACAGCAGCTCTGAACAAAGCATGTCTCCATATTTAGAGACTGGAGGTTCAGAGAGTGGATAAAAGGTTAAGGGGCCATTCAGTAGCCCAAACAAAAACTTGTCAAGAATCTAGGTAGAATGAGAAGAAAAACCAACAGACCAAACAAACAACAAAACAAATCAAGGGGTAGAGCTATCAAGGATGTCCAAGGGACAGAGAAAGAGAATGATAGAGGATTGAAAGAAAGAAGAAAAGGAAGGAAGGGAGGGAAAACTTTCACAAGAAGCATGGACTTGATTGAAACTCAGTTTCAGCCTTTTTCACATGCAGAGGTAGAGAAATATTTAGCAAGTTTTGATTTAAAAACAAAAGAAATAAACAAATCCCTGCATCTGACAACGTGTAGACTTGTACAAAATAGGAAATGACTCCTTAAGGTGGATTATTCAAGTTAAGAATTTGTAAGTTATCAGACCATTTGCCTTGTCATAAGAAGACAGAGTATCCGTCTAGACTAAATTTTATTTTGAATCTGTGAGTGTTCAATCTAAGGACTGTAGCAGGACTCAGTGTACCACACTCACAGCCTGTCACTTGCCATCATTTATAATATCTCATAGATGCCATGACAACCTGCCATAATAATATATTTCAGGAAGTAAAGTAGAAAAAAAAAAGGCTTTTGATGATTTCTGCATGCCAATTTTACTGGTTTGTTTATCATATATATATTTTTTCATATTTCCTATCATTATTTATAAGGTATATTATCTGTCTAAGGAAATTCATAGAAAGTATGAAAACTGAGTGCTAGATATGCTTTATTTTTAATAAACCCTAACATTAGTCATTATACCAAGTAATATTTTGCTGAAAATAATAAAGATATATATATAAAAAATTGAGAAATGAGTCAAGAAAGCATGCGGTCCAAGACTAATTTTTTGCCATTAGCTTAGCATTTCTTTCAGTCAGCAGAGAGAAAGACAATTGTAACTGTTTTGTTGTAGAAATTCTTCTGGGAACACTGGAAACATCTAATCCCCAACAATACTAACACTGTATTCATTCTTAAGCAAGTAAATATGCCCTTCTCTGATACTCAGATGGTTCTGGAAGCATTTTAATCTGTCAGCATTGGCTTTCCCATGACAAACTATCCATATGCTCAGAATCTCCATAGCAGTTATAATGACGCCCTCAGATCCGTGAAGTGAGCCTATGAAAAGTATAATCAAATGTCCTTGGGAATTATATTTGTCATAGACTTCCAAGGGTTCCCTAAAGAGCAAATGATTCATTTATTTTGTTAACACTGACTTAAAACAAATGTCTGCATAACCAAATCAAGAGAAGTGAAAAGCCAACTTTCTATTCATTAAAGGGCAGAGTTTGTTTTTGGTAGGAGACTGAAAATGAACATGAAACATGCTTTTTTCTCCTCCTTTATTGATCCTAACAGTAGCCAAAATTCAATATCCTTCTAATATTTACATATTAAACCTATTCTGGCAAATTGCTACTTGAAACAGATCAATAGTATAATATATTTAAACTGTGATTGAGAACAGAAAAAAATCAGCTGAGTTAAAGTATTCACAGAAAATGCATAATTAAAGTTTGTTTTTGTTTTTTTTTTTTTTGCCTTTACCTATGACTCAATCTTTCTTTTATTTTAAAGAGAAGTTAGCCAAGTTTTGTGAGTGATTCTAAGATTAGATAGGTATTGGAGATAGCTACTTAGATATTTATAAAAAGTACAAACCTGTTCTAAGACAAGTAATCTATGCAATTCTATGTTGTAAATGTCCACTGAATTCTCCACTAAAAGTCAAAATAGAATAATTTTGCCTAACAACCAGAATAGATTCATATGAACTCTGATTAGCATAATTTCACAAGTGAACATTATTTTTATTCACAGTTTTTGTTGTCTCTCTACTAGACATTTTGTATATAAGTAAGACTATTTATCCATTTTATATATAAACATCGACATTGTAGAGGCCCAGAGAAGGCTGACCCAAGATGGGCCACTTTGGCATAAAGACTATTTTGAGTTAAAAGAAATCAAAACCCAGCAAACACAGGAAAAGCTCTTTGCCTCCTACACAACTGCCTAAATTTACATTGGAAAGGAGAACCTGTAACAGGAAGAGAACTATTAACAGAGACTTCCCTTTATCTAAAAAAATTATCTTCAGTAACAGAGCAACCTGGTTTTTCTAAACATCTCCTTTCTCCTTCTTGTTAATGAGCTTTCTCCCCTTTGTATCCTTGGGCCCCTAAGCTCATATAAGCTTCTCCTCAGCTCATATAAACTACATGTTGACACACTGTCTTTGGAATTTCATGTGTGTAGATTCCTCATGATGAGGGAACAGAAGGCAGGCTGAAGACAGAGCAGAAGCTGACACCCCGTAACACCCTCCCCCCGTGGGATATATGTGACATTCCTGAGGCACTTCTGGCTGCTCTAAAGGAAAAACAGTTAACTTATAGAGATCACAGTCCTGCAAGACCTGGGTCTCCCTCAGTTTACAAATGTCCCAGTGATTTATAAGGAAGAAGCTTTCTTATCGATAGTCTAACTTCCAGACACCCATAACTTACTTCCTGAAGCCCCAATATCATCTTCCCCTCCATAAAGTTGAGGGAGGCTGAGGCAGAAAGAAATGTAAATAAAGTTGAATTTCTTCTAATCCTAAAGCTCATTGACAAGGACATGTGGTAGGAGGAGTGTTACATTCCTCCAGGAAACTCCCTACTGTCATCACGTTAGTGTCTCATCAGAGGGAAAAACAGCCTTGGCTTGACAATAACCAGGACTACGGTATTCTGAGTCTTCATTAGCATAGGACAGTCATTCTGGATACCCCCTTTGTCTTCACCTCCCCAACTCCTGAGTATATAATCAGCCACTCCTCAGGACTGCAATGCACCAGCTCTTTCTGCTCATGGGTCCTGCCCCCTGCTTTAATAAACCACCATTTTGCACCAAAGTCTCAAGAATTCTTTCTTGGTCATCCACTCCAGGCTCCACCCCACTGAACCTCAACTATATTCCAAAACTTCATCACTCATCTGTACACCTATTAAATTTGATTTTTTCCTGTTAATCTGTCTCATGTCAATTTGATTCTAAGTCCAGCTAGAAGGACCACAGGGCAGAGGAAGGTCTTTCCCTCAGACAACATTTAAGAAGAACGTGTCATGTTAACTTTGGAATTCTTATCTGTAAATACCATCACAAAGATAATTTCCAAAGGTCATATAGCACCAGAAAACAAAACAAAAATTAGATGTGCAATTGAATCTCAGTGAGACTAACTGCATATTCAATGGTGTAGCAAAGAACAATGAATAAATAGTTCATAAGATGTGAGTGTAGGCTGAAATTTTAAATTCAAGCTTATACCCCCTGTCGTGTCCAGAACTCAAATTCTTGCCCTAGAAAAGCTTGACAAATTACTACATGACACATTTTAATGGACTGTATTAAGATCAGTCTATGATTAAGATCAGCCTGACCATTAAATCCAGAAGCGCCTATTTTCCTCAGATCCTCCCAAAAATACAAAATACAGATAAGTCACCGTCCTACTATTTCCTGAATTCCATCTTAATTTTCTTCAAATACCAATAAGTCTGTTTCAGCCAGTTCATTTGTTTAATTTGTGTCTTTCCTCTCAGGACCATGAATTGATTTTTCTAACTCTCTCTTCAGTGTGAACACAATATATACACTCTGCTCTCAAACTACAGATTCTGACAGTGAAAAGGAACAGTATGTTAAATATAATCCATAAATAACCCACAAACCCTAATTTTAGTCAATAGTTTCAACCTCTTCCTCCTTTTCACAAAGACACTTAAAATTGAATGGCAACTTGATTAATTTAAGTTTACCTCACTGTCTCCTGCAGGCATTAATGATCAGGAAAATGCCAAAAGTTAAGAGGAAAGCTGAACAAAAACAAATAAAAAAATTCTGTATCTAGGTAATCAATAGTCAAATATGACATAGCTGGCTGTACCCTATTTTATAGCACAAACAACTTAAAAATCATGTAAGAAAATGTCCTAGAATATCATTATTTCATGAAACTGAAGTATATTTATAAAAGAAAATTCCCATAAAAAGAGTGGTTATATACTGAGAAAAATATCTAAGACAAATAAGTACAATATACAATTAAGTACAAGATACAATTTTAGAGCTACAAGCTATTGTATTTGAAAGCAGAAACTATTGTTCGTGCTGGCTCTGACAGTTTGAGAAAGACAATTGACAAGGTCATCTTTTTTTTTTTTTAAATGGGGAAGAATTTGATGTTTAAAGTCATAGGCTAGCTTGAGTTGAACTGAAATAAGATGTGGACCCCACAATCATACTTTCTTCATCTTTATATACCTCACACAGAATTCAAGGTCTGGTCAAAGAAGATCACCAAAGCTTGGTGGAAAATCATACATCCTGTCCTACGGGAGAGAGACCGCATCTCCTCTGTAAATTATGCCAGCTCTGCCAGGTGATTCATTGACTGATTGATTTTACCTAGTCCCCTCTACTGGTATAGCTGGGCATTAGCTGCCTAAATGCCATCTTCTTCTCTCAGTAATTCAAAGTCACCAGTATAAATGATGATCAAACCAGAGGTGAGAACTAACTGCTGTTCTTTGGCCTGAATCAAGTACACACCCATCAGTAGCTTTTGTGATGGTGGTTTTTGTTAGTTTGCTTGGTTTATATCATGTTAATTTTCAGGGTAGCCTATACAGTATGTTAGCCTGCCTTTTTTTTTTTTAACATGACTACTTGCTAACATTTAAACTTGTGAGGTTTTTGTTTTGTTTTGTTTTAACTGGATTTCTTGCCTGTCTTGCAAAATGAAAGATCGGGCACAACTGTTTAATGTTCTTTATGGCAAAAATAAGTGGATCTGAGAGGTGAGGCATTAGCTTTTCCCCGTTTTATCATACTTCCTGCCATTTCCATGTGAGTCTGGATATTGAAGCCTAGACTCAGTTTCTACCAACCATCATATTGGAATGATTGGGTTTTATAATACCTGACACACTTTACTATTCAAAATTATTCTGATTCTATTAAATACGGATTTGATTTTGTAATTCTGTTTATAAACGAATGAGTTCTGTAGATGGAATGACATATAAATTACTTATCTTTTTGCTGTCTTCACAAGTACCCTCGAAACTTGGTATTTTAAAACAATAAACATCTGTTGTGTCTCACAGTTTCTGTGGTCAGGGGTTTAGGAGCAGGTATATCGGTGGTTCTGGTTTGGGCTCTCTCTTAAGGTTGCCATATTGCACTGGCTTGGGCTATAGTGATCTGAAATCTTTTGTTTTTTTTAAGATTTTATTTATTTATTTGACAGAGAGAGATTACAAGTAGGCAGAGAGAGGAGGAAGCAGGCTCCCTGCCGAGCAGAGAGCCCGAGGCAGGCCTCGATCCCAGGACCCTGAGATCATTGTCTGAGCCGAAGGCAGAGGCTTTTACCCACTGAGCCACCCAGGCACCCAGTGATCTGAAATCTTAACTGAGATGGAGGTTCTACTTTCAAGATGATTGACTCACATGGCTACTGGCCAAAGATCCCAATTCCTTGCTGTGTGGACATAACGTGTGAGGTGGCTTTGCCCTGAGTCAGCCATCCAAGAAAGAGAGGACAAGGAGGAAGGCTCATGCCTTTTATGATCTTATCTCTAAAGTCACACACCATCCCATTTGTCTTATTTCATTCAAGAGAAATGAGTCACTAAGTCTAGCCCACACTCCATGGGATAGAAGTTAAGCATTAATTCTTGCAAGAAGTATCAAAGTGTGAAATTTGGATACAGAAATATTGATCTTGGCATCTTGGACTTGGTTAAATCATCAAATCATTGCTTTATTAACGTTGTACTTTACCTGATCTTAATATTTCAAAGCTCTTTTCAGTTTCTTTTGTATATATTATTCTAAATAAAACTGGCAACTCTAAATAGTGATAATTTATCATCTTTGAGGTCTGAAAAAATGATAACTGTCTAAAGAGCTTTTTCATTCAATTTTAGGAAAACTACTTCCAAATTTTAGCAAAACACAAACTTTCAGTTAGTTGTAACTGCCTAGGTGGTATGTCTGAGGAGGTGGTATGCACTGGTGCGTAACTGGTAGCTTCATAGCACAATCATTTCCTTGCTTTCTAGATGTGTAATTTCAGTACTACTGTAGGCAAGTAGCTCCTTAAACATTTGTAGCTATAATCATCAGTAATCCCCTGGATAGGAAGTTGTAGAGTTCTTCTGTTTTACTTTAATATTGCCTTTTTTGTGTGACTGTAATACTTAGCCTCAGCAGGAAACAGGTCATCGCCCTTTATTCCATCCTACCCCCCAAAAAAGGGGAGAGAGTTTCTCAGAGAAGGGGGACTCTGAGCAGCAGAGCAAGTTCAGAGTCAAGGTAGAGAATTTTGTAAAATAGCGGTTGCTCCGCGGCTTCTCTAAGGTACTGTTCTTAAAGTTTCAAACCTCCAAACCAAAAATGTATTTTGATATATCCACTGAATGCATTCCTGACAATAGAGACATTAATAGGTTTTATTATATCTATTTATATCTTTCAGGTTTGATCAAATTTTGGTGGCAGGGAGGAGTAAACATACATGGCCACTGACTTGTTAAAATTATGTCAATATATGCAAAGTTGGGTTCCCCATGCGGTGCTGATATCATACCAGTTTCACAATGCTGCCACAATATAGGCATTAGGATCTCCCCCAAACTTTCACTCTGATTTTGTCAGGGAACAAATATAACTGACTTTATTTTGTTTTGCTACAAGGGACTACTGCTCTATTTCTGAGACTTTGTTTACAGCACTGAGTTCTGTAAGTTTAATATTCATTTTCTACTAACAGCAGGGTGGGTAACCAATCATGTTAGCAGAAATAAGCTTTTATAAAGCCTTCCATTATTCCACGAGGAAAGGATTTTTATGGTATACATATATACATATATAACTACTAAGAAGTCAAAGACGTTCTTTGAAATGTTATAACATATTTTAACATTTTTCCCTCTAATTTATTGTGTTCCTTGGCTATATTATTTGCTACTTTAGGTTGATTTCATAAGGTATATTAGAATTCAATTTTTGAAAACATAATGTGGGTGGTGATTTGGAGATTGTTGCAGAATTTAAAGTCTGCTATTTTTACTCAGATGATTTAAAATATGTACAAGTCTACATAAAACAAAAATTTTTTGTTAATTTGGCAAAGCTGAGTAATATAAAATAACCTTATTTTCCTTATTGCCTTGTAAGAATATTATAAATAAATTTATGCTTTAAAATAACCTACTTATCAGATACAATCATTGTGTGTGCATGTGTGCATAGGTGTGTGTGTCTGTGTGTAAGTTCTGAAAATATAACATTCTACAAACAATATAGGAATTGTCCAAAGTCTAGAAAGAAACTTGGGACGTTATAAAAAATAAAATTTTTTTTACAAATTTAAATTCCTCCTCTGGAGAAAAACTTTAAAAAATATCACTAATTCTAAGAAACCATTAGAAAAAGAATGGTGAAAATGACAGCAGAAAGACAGCCATTTAGGAATAAAACTATAGCAAAAGAAAGCTACTAAATGTCCGATGCCACACTATGTCAGATAACTGCAAATGCCCCACAAGGTAAAATTCCAGAGTGTTTTAAAGACCCAATTAAGTGACGCCAGACTCTACCCTTGATGTTTGTAAAAAACTACATTTTCACAAGTATGTTCCCATGAATTTCCATGTGATTCTCGTAACTTTATTAAGGCAAATACATTTATTATCTGTATTTCTCAGCTATTGAAACTGAAATATTTTTTGTGATTGATGATTAGTTGAAACATCTTTTTTTCTCTCTCTTCCTCACAGAAATGTACGTTCTGTTTTATTTTGTTTGAGAACAGCGTACATGTTTAAATTTGAACTTCAGAGACAAGTACACTGTCTATACTTAAAAGATCCTAAAAACATGTTGAACTGAGCTGAATTTTAATTTTTTCTTATATCCTAGACTCATCCTGTTTTAAATAATAATTTGTAATATCTAAACCTTATTCACTTTTATTCAGATATTTTAAATCTAACTGAAATAAAAGGTGATCAAAACACTTTTTTTAGTAGAGAATAAATTTTCACTTCTTTCTCAATTAACAACTATTTACTTTTAAACTTTATATATTAATCAACAGTCACTAGTAAAAACGAAAACAAAATAATTAACATTCAATTTGGGAAATGGTAAGAAGTAAAGACTGATTGTAGAGTATTAATTTAAAAGACTTAATTTATTACCTATATAAATGTTCAGAAATACATTCACACTGACTGTTCATAGTGTACATAGTCATATACACAGTATTTATATATACACATGTAATTATGTATATAGTACACACACATACACATGCTATCCAGAATACCTCATATTTAGAATTGCAACTATGAAATCAGTTTTCTGACTTCCTGTAACCAAATATAACTATTGAGATTCTATGTGGAAGATCTAATTCTTACACTGCTGACCTACCATGAATGTTAGTTTAGAGCCAGCCATCCAGGGCACCTGTGTGGCTCAGTGGGTTAAAGCCTCTGCCTTAGGCTCAGGTCATGATTTCAGGGTCTTGGGATTGAGGCCCACATCGGGCTCTCTACTTGACAGGGAGCCTGCTTCCTCCTCTCTCTCTCTCTGCCTGCCTCTCTGCCTACTTGTGATGTCTCTCTCTCTGTCAAATAAATAAATAAATAAATAAAATAAAAAAAAAGAGCTAGCCATTCATTAAGTAAAGGCACAACCATCCTCACCAAAAAAGAACTTCTTTATGGTATCTATTCTTACATCTTTTCTAAAGCTCAAACTACTTTGTATTAGAATTCTTATTTCAAAAATCAACTTCTAATATTAATACAGTAGAACTTGATTATTTGTTCTATGAAAAGCAATACCTCTCTGTTAGGTTCCTAACTGTCTTATTCATCTAGCATCTTTTTTTTTTTCCCAAAGACTGAACCAAAAAGAATGGAAAAGAGGCTCAAAACAGTAAGACTACTCATCCCTAAAAATAAGAAAGATTATTAGTGGGAGAATAATTTCATTCTTTGGTCAATGGGCCCTGTGGCCTTGTTTTTTTTTTGTTTGTTTGTTTGTTTTGAATTATCTGTGTGAATCAAGCTATCTTTTATAAGCAGAGATAAGCCAGATTTGACCTTATTGTGACAAATACACAAGGCCCTTACACTGCAGTAGAACAAGGAAAATAATCGTAAAATAATAGAAGTCACAGCCAAGAATCAATAACGTAAAGTTTGTATTGCAAACAACACAAAGTCCCTGATCTGGATAATCTTACAAGTCTGTTTGCTAACGTTAAAAAAGAAAAAAAGAAAAAAAAAACTCACATAGAGATGTATAATTTGAATGTGCTTCTGGTGTTAATGGAGCAGTAACTTTTCTAAGCTTTTAACAGGTCATAATTAATCAACCCCCAATCAATACATAGCATCCTAGCTTATAGAACCATTACACTTACCCATGATGGTTAGGGCTGTAGCTTTTGTTAATTCTTCTTTCATTGACTCTATTACTTCTAAATTACCACCATCCAGGTTGCATCTATTTATGGTTCCATTTCCCGAACTGATCCAATAAAGCTTGTTTTCCACATAGTCTATCGATAGACCTGTAATTAAATTATACAACTTAAACATAACAGTAGCTACTTAAATAGTAATGTTCAACTACCACTAGGTTTGAGGGGAAAAAAAATAAGTTGCAAGCTTAGATTTTTGTCTTTAAAAATAAGATCAGCTAATAGGGAAAAATACTGTTTTAACTATCTGTGGAACAATATCCTTTTATAGGCACTTAAGCGTTATCTCTGTTGATTATCACAACAATCTGTGACACTGAGAGCAATGACTGTCTCATTCCATGAATAAGAAAAATAATACCTAGAATAGTTATGAAATCTATTTGAGTCCATAGCTAGCAAGTGGACCTTACAGAAAGTTTAAAGAAGTTTCAATTTCCAAATTAACTGCCTGCCCTTCTCATTACACAGCTTTTGCCTCAGAAAATTTTAATACATAATACTCTTTTGGGAAACTAGTATCATTGATGAAATATTTAATTCCCCTCTACTTTCAGTAAAACTCACTTTAGGCAGTTCAGTTATAGATTCAAGTTGTTGATTTCAATGATTTTCAAGTAAATGCAAAAGTAGAATTTCAAAAAACTGCAATATCACTGAAACCTGGAATTGAGTTGGGCTTATTTAGGATCTGTCATGGGGCAATAAACCATCTAGTAAGGGAACCAAGCCAAAGGCCTAAGATCATTATCGCCACATTATAGTATATCACTGTAGGTTAGCTTTATTGCATTTTATGGACAATTTCATATGTTATAGTGGTATTTGTGGTTTTCAAAGGTCTCAGGATATGTATATTTTGATTGCTGAGGATTCTTTGTACACATCTACTTAGTACTGGCATGCTCAGTAGGCTCAGGGTTCATGTTATACGAATAACTGTGGTTCCATATTGATGTTCTATGATCCACAACCACTTGTGGAAAAGCATATGTGGACATATACTCAGGCATATAGTACAATAAATTGGTTCTGGAATCTTCCTCAGAGAATGATGGAAGGAAAAGGAAAGAAAGAAAGAAAGAAAGAAAGAAAGAAAGAAAGAAAGAAAGAAAGAGAGAGAGAGAGAGAAAGAGAAAGAGAAAGAAAGAAAAGTAAAAAGAAAGAAAAAGAAAAAATCCCTTCCCTATTTAAAAAAAGAACCAAATAAAAAAACTCAATTAAAAAAAAAAAGGAAGGATGGAAGGAGACACTTGAAGAGAATCCCATGAGTTCCAGTGCATTGAGAAAACATTACATATAGTCCAAATATTTCCAGCTATAGACAGTCCCGATCCATGGAGTTGCTTTATCAGACCAGTTTTAATCAAGTAGAAATAATACTACAAGTCTATATATCAGCTATTTATTGATTTATTGGTATGTTTTACTAATAGAAGTCTGAAAGGTACAGAATAAACGTAATAAAATTAGACATATCAGGGATAACGTTTTCAGATTTTCTTCTTATGAAAACTGTGGGTGATTGGCTTTAAATACTTCAGAAAGTAATCAAATAAAAACTATCACATTCATATTCTTTGGTGTGATATTTTCATGTTGAAGGTCATCCATCATTCAATTTTTTATCAGAGAAAGTTAAGTGACTCTGTAGGTATTTCCTGAGTCACCTTCCTGTATTTTTTCTAGTAAAGATCCTGGCTTAGACCACTTATTGTTCAGATGTGGTCTATTTTCTCTTCTTCTTAGTTGGCTATCTAAATCACATAATTCTATCTTTAATCAGCAATGAAGAATATCTTACTAGAGATTTATGGTACAAAATATATGCCAGACATTTTGTTGTCCAATTTTCATCAAGAGGTGAATTAATACATTTATGAAGAATTCCCTCAAAGCAGTTATCTATCCCTCTAGATATCCCAAATTTTATCTCTCAATCAAGCCAAACCACCGGAGAGCTATCTGCATTTTTAGATTGCTGGATTTTTGTCCCTCACTTAATCTGTTGCTGAATTGAGCTCTGGCATTGTTCCCTTGATTTAAATGAAGGATGCTATAAGAAGGAGCCATAGGAAAACCACTGTTACACTTCCCAGGATATAGTGTCTGAAATAATATATCACATAGTGACCTCTTTATACAAGGACCCATGAGAGAAATTTCTTTCAGGGCTCAGTGCCAGGAAAAGCTATAGTGGAAAATATAAAATTGTAACTGATCATATTTCTCTCTTTGCTTTGGCTGCAAAGAACCTAAAGAGTCATGTCTGTGACCCATCTGCAGAAATTATAAAGGAATTGCATGTACACCACTAACTTCACTCCTGGCTTCAATAGACTAATCTATTATTTTTCTTCACCTTGATTTTTAAAATCAATATTTTGTCTGGCCTTGCTTAAGGGATTAAATTTGTCTAAGTTCCTCAACGACTTTTTTTTTTTTGAAGGAAAAGGTGCATTAATATCAAATGTGCCCAACTCCAGATTAACCCAGAGTGTCAGGACTTTCTTATCCACCTAACAAACACCCTGTGATTTCTGGACTCTAACAATGGCTGTATAAAGCAGTCATTTTATAGAGCAGGGAAGTTACTGTGTTGGGGTCAGAGTTCCCCAGAGTTTACTACTCAACATTTTTGTTCATGGACTCTGAGTGCCTAAAGAAAAGAAGCAGTATGATAGTGCGCTTTGATCTTCAATATCAAGCACAATGCTTAGAGAAGAAAATTTTATAAACACTGAATGCATGAATGACTTATTTAATTAATTTCATTATGAAAATTGTAAGTTGTCTTCAAGGAGTTCTGCCTACTAAAGTTGAATTATCTCCACAACAGAATTTTTATTACACTACCTATACCCACATGCCATGACAAAAGAGAAGAAAGCCAATGATTCAATAGGTCTACTTGGCATGGCATAGGTTTTTGCATCAATATTATGATGGAACAGTTTAGGATTAATCATTTTAAGACTCACATGAAAAAATAATTAAGCTCCCATATTAGCCTACATATTCACGTGATAAGTCACCTCGCTTGTGTATCTTTTCTTCTGTTAATCTCTGAATGTTCTTGAGCATATTTATTCCTGGGTTTATAAACAGAATTGAAATATTTCTTTTAGATTTTATTTACTTATTTGAGAGAGAGAGAACATGAGCGGGGAAGAGGGAGAGGATGAAGCAGACTCCCCAGTGAGCAGAGAGTCCAATGTGGGGCTCCATCCCAAAACCCTGAGATCATTACCACAGACAAAGGCAGATGCTTAACTGACTGAGTCACCCAGGTGCCCTGAATTGAAATATTTTTAAAATCCTATTATTAATTCAAGAAACTGGTGATATGCTTTAAATTCATAGATACATATATGTTTAGAAGTATAGATTTTTAATGTGTTTAATGTAAATGTTTTCACAGCATAAGATTGTTTATTTTGTTATTCTCATACACTGAGGTCTTAATAACATTGAAGAATTGGTGTCCATTTATTGGAATAATTTCTGAATTGAGTCTCTGTTGTGCTATTTCAAAAGATGAATCATGAAGTAGTAAACAGTGAAACATGAAATGTTTTGATGCAGTTGAAACTACTCAGTGATTTTAGAATGCTAAATCAATAGCCATGAGAAAACAGATCAAATATAAGCATGTTTATAAAAGTGTCCTAAAACCCATGCAAAGAAATACGATTATGTTTGCACTAAAAGGTCCTCAGAATGGGTGAGGGTAACTGAGATTAAAATATCTTCAAAGGACTGCCTGATCTTTCTGCAGAATATACCACTATTAATATAGGCTTATTTCTATAAGACACATTTATTTTTAATAAATCTGGATTTGGTAATAGAAAGAGGAAACCTAGATTCAATAATATAATAGGTATATCAAAGGAAGAAAAGTCATCATTTAAATTTAAAGCCTTTATGAAAAGAAAAATCTACCTTTTCACCTATCTTTACTATTTTTGTAAAAATGCAGAGTTAATTCATATGCTTTCATTCTGACCCTTTTTATTTTAAGCCAAAGATATCCCTTACTGTATTATTTTAACATTTTGATTTAAATAGACCAGCATATTTTTTGAGACAATGTAATTTGCCAAAATTACATAATTGCCCTTATAATAGAAATACATTGATATAAGAAACAACTACATAATATTTTTTAGAAAAAAATATATTCTATTTCCATATATTACTAAAAAAATTAAGTCCATTAAGTTTTAAATTTTGTCACAATTAAGATTGGGAAGTTCAGGGGCTCCTTGGTGG
The DNA here is from genome assembly GCA_002007465.1 of Ailurus styani. Taxonomy (NCBI): domain Eukaryota; kingdom Metazoa; phylum Chordata; class Mammalia; order Carnivora; family Ailuridae; genus Ailurus; species Ailurus styani. The sequence goes on along the minus strand of LNAC01000472.1, from coordinate 1,112,753 downwards.
CCCAATAAGTTAGGCATCTGCCTTCTGCTCAAGTCCTGATCTCAGTGTCCTGGGATGGAGCCCTGTGTCTGCTTGTCTGCTCAGTGGGGAGTCTGCTTCTCCCTCTGTCTCTTCCTCTGTGTGCTCTCTTTCTCAAGTAAATAAAAATCTTTTAACATTTAAAAAAATTAAAAAAATAATAGTGGGAAGTTCACCTTATGTTTCTCATTTCTTTTTATTTATTTTCTTTTTTTTTTTAAAGATTTTATTTATTTATTTGACACAGAGAGAGAGATTACAAGTAGGCAGAGAGGCAGGCAGAGAGACAGGGAGAGGAGGAAGCAGGCTCCCTGCTGAGCAGAGAGCCCGATGCGGGCCTCGATCCCAGGACGCTGAGATCATGACCTGAGCCGAAAACAGAGGCTTTAACCCACTGAGCCACCCAGCTGCTCTCATTTCTTTTTTAAATGACTCAAAATTAAAACAATGTACTATGCAATATGGAATTAAGGCAAAAATGCAAATATACAGAAAAAATGAATTTTTTAAATTAATGTTTTCTAGAGATGGTAATTTCCTAATATTTTTCTGACACCAAATTTCAATTTAAATTTTTCATCCCTGACTATGCATTACAATGGAAAACTATTAAAAATACTGTTTCCTGAACTCCACGCCCAGAAATTCTAACTTAATTGGCTTAAGTTGGTCCCAGGAATCAATATTAAAAAAAAAAATCTCTTCAGGTGATTTTAGAATAAAAACATTAAGAAATTCCTTTTAAAAATTGCACATTTTTATAAGCCTTCAAATTTGAATATGTCATAATTTTAATGAGGCCTTTTAAATATTGCCCGGAAGTGTATTATGAGGAGATCTCTTTGGAGACAGAGGAACACTAAAGATACAGATGGGGAAGAAGGCATACTATGGATAGTAAAACACAGATGATTAACTTTAAAGCCTCTAGACATGTATAAAAAATAACACTGAAATCTTCTAAATATTCGCCTTATAGTATTTTCTTCAGACAATAGAATACAACTCCTTCTGCATCTAGGATTGTGATAGTTGTAGAAACTGACTATTGAAATTGCATTCCCCATTATACCTGTAGAAGAATTATAATCTTCTAGATACTCCAAAATGGAGATCTTCTCAGAGTTCACCAGAAGAGGGATGATTTTTGGGAGGCAAAACTGTGTCTGAAACATTGAATTTTTAGCTCCGAAGGAGCGTGGTTGTTCCATGAGGAGGTAGAGTGAGGTTCATTGGCTAACTGCTATCAGGCTATTTCAAAAAGTATCTCTTAAGAGTGCTTAGATTTTTAAGTGCAGGAATAAATATGCTGAGGAAACCCGAGCGCTCTTTGTACTTCATCCCTAGCTTCTCTCTGAGGTAAAAGTAAATATAAGGTACCACCTTTCAGTCAGCTTGTCTCTTCATTTCTGGGTTCATCTACAAAAGACTAGCCAGCCTCCACCTTGCTATACCCTCATTTCACCATTATGAAATTATAATAATAATATAATATTGTCTAGCACATAGAAAGTGCTCAATAAATGCTAGCTATTTTTTAGTACTACAAGTTTTTGTATTTCCTTTTCAATCTAAAATCCTAGTCCAAAATTTGCAACGATCTCTTTGGTAGCCCCCACCACTGATAGTTTTGAGATAACTTGATGTGAGGTATATTCACATTGTGCATTTCATTCGTTATTACAGTATCTCTCAATTATGCAGGTACATCAAAATTAGAACTTTTTGTTATGTGAAGCCCAGTAAAAGACATGCTTCAATCTGGGAGAAAATATTTGCAATCCACATATCAGACAATGGAACACAACTTTTTCTGCTTCTGGGATTGTGATAGTTGTAGAAACTGCCTACTGAAAACACACAACAAATGAACAAAAGACTAGTACCAACAATACTACACTGAAAACACAACAGTTAAAAAAATCCAATTAAAAAATGGGCAAAAGAAATGAACAGACATCTCACAGAAGAAGATAAACAAATCACAATTAAGCACATGACAAAGATGTTCAACATCGAAAGAAAATGCAAATTAAAGTAGCAATGACATCACTACACACCTGTAAGTATGCCTAAAATAAAAGTAATGACAACACTAAATGCTGACAAGGATGCAGAGAAATAAAGGATCACTAATATATTGTTGGTGGGAATGAAAAATGGAACAGGCCCTCTGGAAAACAGCTGGTCAGTTTCTTACAAAACTAAGCATACTATTTCCATAGGACCCAACAACTGCACTCCTGGGAATTTATTCCAGGGAAATAAAAACTTGTGTTCACACAAAAACTTGTACAGGAATGTTTATAGCAGTTTTATTTGTAGTAGTTAAAAATTAGAATCATCCCATAGCCTGCAACAGGAGAATACATAAATAAACTTGTATTGACATATCATGGCCTCCCATTTAGCAAGAAAAAGAAGCAAAATACTGATTCAATTTCAATGACTCCAGGTATATAAGCTGAGTCAAAAACAGCCATCCCTAAGGTTACATGCTGTATGATTGCATTTATATAACACTTTAAAAACACAAACTATTGGAAATGGAAGACAGCAGATGATGTGGGGAGGAAAGGAAAGTAGGGGGTAGGCAGGAGAGAGGAGGTGTGGTCATAAAAGGGCAGTATGAAGGACCACCATGGTGTTGGAATTATCCAGTATTTTTTTTTATTCGTTTTGCCACTTAACCACAAGAACTTTGTTCATTTTATTCAGTATTTTGATTGTGGTATTGGATATAGAAACCTACGCATGTGATAAAACTAGATCTAAAAGTAAAGACCCAAATCAATACAAGTAAAACATGAAATCTGAATAATATTAATGGATTACGTGAAGGTCAGTATCTGGGTTATTATATTTTATTGTAGTTTATGTAACATTCCAATGGGAGAAAATTAAATAATAAAACATACATGGGAACCTTCTGTCTTATTTTTTATAACTTCATGTGAATCTAAAATTATCTCAATAAAATTTTTATTTAAAAAAAGCATATAATTCAAGAAAAAGTTGAATATGTAGGGATCAGCATATTCCACTCCAAAATATGCCACTTTGTCTTAAGAATTATTTTGATTTCAAAACAGGTGAGAAATAGCAGACAAAAATAAGCTATTTGCCCTCCTTTTTTGCTAAAAGCAGTCCTGGGCACTTAATCACTAGAGAGCAGTCTAGACTCTTACCAGCCCAGGCCCGGCACTGAGAGGAATCTACATAGTAAACCTTACTAACACAACCCTTATCTTTCATTAGTTTCCCTCAGATATTTGCCTTCCCATAGTTTGCTTCCCTTGTAAGTTGAAAACCCTTTTCCTTTGTTTTGTCATTATTTTATTTTGTCATTATTCTATGAAGTTTGCTGTTTTTTGTTAAGATGCTCTATAAGCCCAAATTCTAACCACTCCATTGAGTTACTGATCAGTGAGTTTCCCTGCATATATGTGTGCTACTCGCATTAATAAACTGTTTTTCTCTGGGTAGTTTGTCATTTGTCAATCTAATTTCCAGTTTCCTAGCCAGAGAAAGGTTAAAAAAAAAAAAGAAAGAAAAAAAAGTGGGGTTGGGATAGGGAGAGAGATTGGCTGTTCTTTTTTTATTTTTTTCTCCACTGCAAGTGTCTATACTATTATTATCTTAACCAGATTTAAATTCTTTCTTGAAATCATCCCTCTCATTCACTTTGCTTTAAGAAATCACTGACAACAAATAGAGTTACAGAACTAATTAGTTCTTTATTTCATGGAGCTAAGATTTCAGTATCTCCCTCATCCTACCTCCCATTAATGATTTTATTTCAGACAATATATCCTATATTTCATGCTTTTGATGACTGGCAAAAATTATGTACTTGTGAAAATAACACATACAAAACTGGAGATCAGACCTGGTGACAGGCTTTTCTTGAGGAGTGTTTTGTTCTAAAAGATCACTTTAAAAGGTTTAATACTTATAGTTTTATAATTCGCCAAAACTCTATTTTATAGCTTGGTAGGTAAAATAGAACAAAATATTTTTAAAAGCACTGGATTGTGTCATTTGAATATTTTAAAATTATATTTCTTGTCAATATAATCCTAAACATTCCCTGTGTTAGATTTTTTTTCGCTAGACACACAGAAGAACTCAGAATTTTCTAGACAGGTCACGTTTGTGCCTTTTATGCTTATTTTTCCTTTTTACTGAGAATAAGGTAAGCCCCTTCTCTTCTGTCCCTGCCTTAAAAACAAAAGTATATTTCCTTCTGGATCCAGTTGAAATTTCAAATATTACCATTTTAGGTACTATATTTTTCTCTATTTTTCTTGCTCACACAAAATTGGTTGTCTACTCTATTTTCACAGTGTCTATTTATATTACCTTTATGGTGTCTGGGAATAGTACTCATGAATGACACTGCATCAAGTGATTTGTAATTACTTCTGTCTTTTTACTTCACTGGACTATGACCTTCTTGATAATGTATCCCAGGTTTTATTTTCAGGTTCTGGCGCCTACTATACACTTCATAACCTTTTTTTAATAATATTTTTTTAACACTTGATCACATATGAAAGAATGAGTTAACAAATGATCAGATAAAAAATACAATAAATTTAAATCATTTGTGTGTATATTAATGTGTAATTTTAATATCCATTTGTTAATTCCTCTGGCCTTTTTTGTAAGCTCTTATCATTTATTTTGGGGAGCATGACTTTTATATATTGATTACATTCCATACATAATACAAGTGACTGTGCCAAGGATAAGTATATTTAAATAACTGCATATATTAAGCAAGAAAATACATACAGAAATTTGTTTTAACCTTACCTTTAAAAAGTGAGGTCCCTTGAATTCTTTTGATGTGATAAAAAGTGCTTATGAATGTTATCCACGAATAGAGTTCAAAATTCACATTATACAGTATAGGGTTAGAAAGATTAAATAATAATTTTAAAAAGTTTGGTAGGTTTCAAAAGGTGTACTTGAAGGTTGAGTAGGCAAATGACTTTTGGTTGGTATTACATTGAAAATGAAGGGAAAATACCAAGAAAATAAAATACATAGTACACTCGATTCTTAAGAATAAAGCATGAGGATAATGCTGATTGACAAGCGAAGTTCCTTTATATGAGGCTTAAGGGATAAAATTCGTAATATGTAAACATTTTAAACATGGAAATGGCTCTAAGTAGTAAATTAAAATCCTCTGTTACGCAAACTGCTCTAAGCACTTAATGTATCCAAGACTGAGCAATAAATCTTAATTGAGAATATTTAGTTCAACCGCGGATAACTGGAATGTTGATTTGTATTTAACAGAAACTAAGTTATTCAGCCCAAGCCGCCTTAAGGCTCCAATTACTTAGTCTTCAGTGTTACAGGGTCCTAAAATGCCAAGTTGGGCGTTTTGATAAGATTATGATGCACTTCTATTTCAAGTATGTCACACATATGGATTTAACAACAAACAAACAAACAAGGGAAATCCAGTGAATTACAACATTAAAACAATTTCACAAATTAGAAAGCCTAGTATATCAGTGACACTGCTGTTGACACGTAGCATTTAAAGATTTGGAAATAATTAATAGCGAGGCAGTGGTTAGCACAGAAGTGGAGCTGCTTCTTGTGTTTCCTGGCTGGTAAGAAAAGCGGACTGCTGCGTCCTAATTGGGCTCACATTTCTCAGGAGTACCCAGGTTCTGAATTTTTTTTTCCTCTACTTTCCGTGCTTGAAAGAGTACCAGTTTTATTCCCTGATCTTAGCCTGAGGTCAGGTAATTACTATATGAAATCAGCCTCTCTGGGCATAGCATAATGGTTATGGTTTAAAATGGCTTTGGAAGCAGATAAACTTGGATTTGAATCCCATGGTATTATCCATCACAGGCAACTAACTTCTTTCAACAAGCCTCACTTTCTGTATCTATAAAAGAAGGATAAGAAACTCTTCCAGAAAGGATTAGTGTGAGATGATTAATGCAAACCATTTTACAAGTGCTTGGCATATTCTACGTGCTTAAAAAGTAGTCACCAAAATTAAGTTATTTTTGTTGCCAAAGTGATGATGGTTCTACTGTATCAAGCATCCCAGGCTAAGGACAAGCAAACACGAAGGTGGGTGGGTTCACGATGAGAATATAGGTTCCATAAAGGAGGATAGATAATGCTTGTTTTGAGTTGATACTTACCAGCCTCACCAAACAGAATATTGTGTTTTCTCCTTACATTTGGGAAAAGTAATTTATAATCTGATAATCAATGTGCCCAAGAAGAAAAGCAACTGAACGGTAGCTCCTCCTTTCCTACTCACCTAATTTTCTTCATGGAAATGGTTTAGAGAATGCAGTGGGCAGGAGCTTAAGCCAGAGGTTGCCCAGACAGAATCATCATGAAAAAATAATTACAATCATTTCCTGCAGTGCAAAATATCAGCACAGTTCGATAAGTAAATAGCAAAGTAATAAGTATCCCTATGTATATATATTTCATGGGTATGATGATAGTGTACCCCAAGGTTTGTACTTATCTTTTACACACAGTCATGTGTCCACTCCTGGTACTGGAAAATTCTACTTTAGAATTAATCTCAGGAAAATAGTTCTAAGAATATCTTATAAAGTGGGATTACAATGCCATCAAATCTTGGGAGTATTTCCAAGATTCTCCTATATCAAATGTTTCCTTATGAGACTTAACCTTCATGCTGAAAGAGAACTTTGGATGCCTTCATTTGACCTCAAACTTTCTAGATGGGTTCTTCTTTCCAGCTTGGCATTAGGCTTAGGCAGAACCTTCAGGGGAAAGCATTCCCTGATGGGAGAAAAAGCTACCTCCTCAGGCAATAAGGACTGTCTTGAGCCAGAAAGACCCCTCCTGGGATTGACTCCAAGATGATAATCCTTTTGACTTTGACTGCCTACTTGCACTTACTCACTACCTTCACCCCCACACATTTGCTTATATAAACTTGGAAGTATTTTCAGCATTCTGGGGACAATCTTTGAGACATGAGTCCACTGCCTTCCCAGTGTTGGCCTCACTGAAATAAATTTGTTTCTGATTTCACCATCATTCCTTTCTCTGCCTTTGGATTTTGTCAGTGGTGAGTGGCTGAACCTAGTCTCTTTGGGACCCCCCCAGAGCCAGGGGCTCTTGCACCCCTGTGCATTAGCTACAATGCTACACTAAATAGAAATAGGATTTTATACATAAAGCAACCAAACAAAAAATAGTCCACTTATTTGCATCACAGCTCTAGACTCTCCAGAGGAGAAAAATAAGTAAACAAGAGCAAAAATAATAATTTTTAAAAAAGAAAACAATAATCTGAAATGCTTCAGATTTTGTGTAAAGTAGTAAACAATATGGTTTTCAATATATTTTAGGAAAACGGTTCAGGCACACAGGGAAAACACTAATTTAAAAAAATAGTTACTATGCAACATAACTCTAACCTATTTTATTTTATTTTTTTCTTAAGACTTCAATTATTCGAGAGAGAGAGCAGGGGCAGAGAGAGAGGGAGAAGCAGGCTCCAGGGAGCCCAATGTGGGTCTCCATCCCAGAACCCTGGGATCATGAACTGAGCTGAAGCCAGATGCTTAACAGACTGAGCCACCCAAGTGCCCCCAATCTTTAACCTGTTTTGATCAATGCCTATAATAGCTTGAAACCCATATCATCTTACTTGGCTCCAACCACCCCAAATAAAGAATTTGAAGTGACTGAATATAGATAAGACTTTCCTGCTGTAAACTTACTCACAAGGATATTTTTTATAGTTAATTTATAGATAATAGTCTTTCTAGCTTATTGGGATATGTCAGAAATTATAATAACATGATCAAAATGAGTAAAGCATTACTGTACAAAGAATTTAGCGTTATCTTTACATCCAAAATTGAAGACTTGCTGATAAGTAGATAACTTGACCACACCTCTCTTTGTCCTATTCTTTCTTTCTATGAGAGATCTCTAAGGTGCTAAGGAGAGCCAAATGGCCACAAGGTTAGACAGGAGAGGGAGGAGAAAGAGCAAGAAGAACATGTGGAAAAGCAAATGTGGAAATAAACTATTTCTAATTTTTCCTCTCTAGCTAGCCATGCTTTTATTTATATGCAGTCCTGTTGATATAATTCTTACAATCCATACTTTGAGAAAATCATGGCATAAATATAAATATTTCCTACTCATCAGATAATTGAAGGGAATGCAACATGGGCAACACTCAGATCGCTTAATATGTACTTCTTTCACAAAGTAATCTTACTCAACCATGATATATAAATCTTGGGTTTATTCAATCAGGTAAGAACCTGTTGCTTTTGGATAGAATACAGTGGTCACTTCATTCAGCAAATATTTGTTGAAGATCTACTAACATGTCAGCATTGAGCTATAGTTAAGGACACAATGGTAAATAAAACAGATATGGTCTCTAACTTTGTAGTTTCCTCTCTAGTTGGTGAGCAGAGTTATTCAAATATTCAACAAACAAATGGAAGTCTAAAATAACGACAAGAGTGATAAGGTGAAATGGTGTTACAGGTGTCTATTTTAAGAGACTTCGGCCTTGTCAAGTGAGGTCAGGGAAAGCTTCTTTGAAGAAATAATATTTGAGTTGAAATCTGGCAGATAGGCAGACAACTGAGATAGGAGACATTTCTGGGCAAAGGAATACCTTGTTAAAATGTACTGTTAGGGGAAAGAGTCTAACAAGTTGAGAGAAACAAAGAAGGAAAATATGGCTGGAGGGGATAACTTTGAGTCATACTGGAATTCCTTTTAGACGGTAAACTCCATGAGAAAAGGGTCCATATATCCCGTTTGCCTTGTTTCTCAGTAACTGGCACTCTGTAGGAACACATTTTTTTCCCTTTTCTTCAAGAGGCCAACATACTTATAGATTGACATGTTTCTGACTCTCTTTCTCATTAGTGTGTTATTACTACAAAGCAAATATTATATAAAAAGTCATCTTTGTGTCATCCACAATGCTTAGCATAGCACATTAACATTAGCCACTTAATACATGGATTTGGATTTAAGAAAGAAGGGTTATTGTAGAGATGTCTTTCTTTTCTTTTCTTTCTTTCTTTCTTTCTTTCTTTCTTTCTTTCTTTTTTTTTCTTTCTTCCTCTTTTTTTTTTAAATTTACATGTGGCTACTTCTGAAATATTCTTAACCATTGTTTATCTTTCTTCTCCTAGGCTAAAAAGGACATATCATCATACTTTATATAATAATCTATATCGAACATGTTAAATTCAGTATAATAAAGTCATTTGCCCAGCATCAATTCAGAAAGCATGGCTAATTAATGCCAGCTAAATGTTGTTCACTTACTGTTTCTGCTTAATAGAGCTTTTACTAGATTTTATGTAAATATTTATGGAAATTTATGTTTGGATCAACATATACAATTGCTATATTTGGAGGCAGATAGATCGATGGATAAAATTTGGGAAAGTTTGTGTTTAAAAATTGTGATGTTCATTTAATGTGTCAACCTGGTTTGGCTATCATCATCCCCAGTTGTTCACTTATAATCTAGATTTTGCTGTGAAAGTATTTTGCAGATGTGGTTACTATTTGCAGTCAGTTGACTTTAAGTTAAGGATATTATCCTAAAAAATCTAGGTGGGTTTGATCCAGTTAGCTGAAAGGCCGTAAAACTAGAACTAAGGTTTCTATGTGGAAGAAGAAATTGTAGCCGAGGCCTGCAGTTTAAGCTGCTGCCTGAGACTTTCCATCCTGCCAAAGGATTTCAGATCTGCCTAGCTAGCCCCCAAAATCTCATTCCACAAATCCTTGTGATAAATCTCTTTATATATCTGTATCTATATAACTACACATCTCTCTCTCTCTCTTTCTATCTCTCCACCTATCTATCCACACATACTACTTGTTCTGTTTCTCATGAAACCCTGAAAGATACACAACTGTCTCTCATCTCCCATCGTAGATCATTTTTCAGAGTCAGCTAGTGAAGAATACATAAGTGTACACAATTCTTCACAAAGGATGCTTTTACTATATTTTAAATGAGTAAAAAGAAAAGCCAAAAAGAACCTATGAAACAAAGGCTAAATTTTATAGATGAGAAAACCCAAAACATACCTTGTTGTCTACATTAATGTGGCTTTACTATCCACTATCTTTAATGTCATAACTTACTATTCTAAGAAACTTTTGTCTGGTAAGTTGAGTTGAAGATAATATTACTGCAAATTTCAGGAACGTCCTGGATAGCCCATCAACTCTTCAGCAAAAAAGCAACAAATGACACTTTATACCTCAAGACTCTTTGACCCATGTTCCCTCAAAATCTTTCTGTATTTACCAATCCAAAATTATATAATGATCTTTACTTAATGATCCTAACCGCACCTCCAATAGAAACATGTACCCTACACCAGACTTCCAAATCTCAATTACTATATCATTGTTGCTTTTCTGTCTCTGAGACACTGCTAAAACATTGATGACTTAAAGTTGTTCCTCAGTGTAGGAAATAAGAAGCTCAGCTTTCTTAGGGATATTTTGAAAAGCAGTATTTAATATAGAGAAGAGAAGAAATTAATAAACACATATATTCACTACACAGAATTGAACAATATTAACATTTTATTATATTTAATTTGGATCTTTTTATGAAATATGAAATAAATTTTACTAATAGAGCAAAGTCCCTTTTGATAAAGATGAAATTTCCCTGTTAATGTCATTACTGTCCCTTCCCAAGGAGAGCTGCTATTATAAAATTGGTGGGCATATTTCCAGTTTACCTTTTTCCATTTATTTTATAAATATATTCATCCAGGAGTGATATATATTAATGTTGCATGTTTCATTTTGAACTTACATAAGTGGTATCATATTGTAAGTACCATTTTGTTAATTACTTTTCTCACTCAATGTTTCTGAGATCTATTTATGTCTTTTTGTATACATATATACATAAACATATCTGTATTTCAACACATAAACATGCTGCATTTATTTACTCATTCCTGTTTTGATGAAACTTTAGGTCCTTTCTAAATTTTGTATTATTATAAACAATGATATATCGAATATCCTTATACTTGTGTCAAGGATATATTCTTGAAAGTATATATATATGTATATATATATATATATAAAGAACATATATGTATATTCTTTAGAGTATATATTCTTTAGAGTATGTAAGTGCAGACTTGCTGGAACATAAGATATTGCACATGTGCCTTTAATTCTAAAAATAGCTCCAAATGTAGACATTATTATCTCTATCTTATAGATAATAAAACTGAGCCTTTGAAAAGGAAAGCAGAATATTTAAAGTTACAGAGTTAGTAAGTATCAAAGCAGAGATTCAATCCCTATTTGTCTGGTTCCTAAAACAACTTTTTCCCCAACCATATTGTCTCTCAAACACAGTAAGAGGAATGTTTTGCGTGAATGTGAAAATTACTGTTGTCCTTAGTTTCTAGGTTCCTGAAGTTCATGCTCCCTCTTGTACCTTACACCTTGAATAAATTAATTCACTTAATTTGGAATGGGCAGTTAAAGATGGCAAATGTTAATGATATGTTAATGACCTACCAACATAGAAATATTGCTCATTGTAGGGAAGTGAAGGAGAATAGAGGCAGGAGATAACTTCACCTGCTCACTTGCTTCCTCTGTACATCAAAAATAAAGATATCTGTGGGCAGAAGTGTGGTAGAATACGTTGTGGTTAGGATTTGCCACAGAACATCAGGATATCCAGAAACATAAAAGAGAAAATGATTTCTTATATTTATATAGGGAAGACACAATCTCTCATTCAGCATTGCAGAGACCAATTTTAGCACCTGGTTAACATGACTAGTTAGTTAAAGTAGAAAGTTATAGAGGGAACCTGTAAGTAACAGCTATTTGTAAAGGACTACAAGAAGCTGAGGGCCCGGTTGTCTTTTTGCTCCAGGGCCTAGTTGGGAAGATCTGAAAGAAGAATCCAGCTACTTCAAACATGTTTACCTCTTAGCAATAGCAGCAAAACAATATAGAGTTAAATCCTCACATTTACATAAAAATTTGTTCATCTCAGAGGTTCACATGGTACATATATTCCTCTGCAAGATTTCTAAGGATTCTATTGTATGTTTATTCTTCACTGAACTCATTTATGCTACCAGTACTGCAGACAATCAAATCATTCAAATTCCAGTTTATTGGACCCAATACACCTCGTATTATTACTCCTGACAGGTTCTATTATTAAAGGCCAGATGTTCCTTTAATAAATTTTCCTCATTCAATCGTCATGGGAACTCTATAAAATAGACATTTTGTCTTGATTTTACAGATGAGAAAAGCAAGTACTACCAAGCTAACACTAATTTGGGGAAGGTCACTGAGTTAAATTTACTTAATGGAATCTAAAATGATTTAGGTTCTTGTGTCCCTTAAGGAAAAGGGCAGTGTCAAATTTTTATCAATAGGCCTAGTACAAAATCTGATACTCAGTAAAAATCTGTGTTGAATGAATGAATGACATACAAGCCATACTCATTAATGCTGATTTAAGGCGTAGTTTGCAATGAGGTTCTGGGTTATTTTGGCTAAAATGGTATATGTTGCATAAATTAAAATTAAAAAGTACCATTTTGAATTGATTTTATTTTTATTTATTTATTTTTTTTTTAAAGATTTTATTTATTTATTTCACAGCGGGAGAGAGATCACAAGGAGGCAGAGAGGCAGGCAGAGAGAGAGGGGGAAGCAGGTTCCCTGCTGAGCAGAGAGCCCGATGCGGGCTTCGATCCCAGGACCCTGAGATCATGACCTGAGCCGAAAGCAGAGGCTTTAACCCACTGAGCCACCCAGGCGCCCTTGAATTGATTTTAAAGGGATTTCCAAACATAACAATAACTGACCTAATGTAGACATCTAATATTTGTTGTTGAATATTGAATCCTCATCCATATACAGTTAAAAATGTCACTTCATACATAACGCCTTGAGGGCCCAACTACAAAGTGTAAACAGTAACACTATTTTTCTTATAAACATTCTTTATATAAACTCTTAGATTTTTCTAAAATTTTTTTTTGAGTAGGGACATGGATATTTAGTATGAACAAAGATAAGGTTTTCCCATTATAGAAACAAGCATATAAATTAACATTTTGGTATAACCTGTGTCTCCCACATTACAGTATAAGGACTTTATTTGCTCATACTATTTTCATCATACTCACTTTTCCATATTAAATATTCTGAACAATTATAGATAAGCACCAACTGAATTGCTTGAGTCCAAATTAAGTCTTTTGTATGGGTCCTAATCTTATAAAGGCCCTTGTTTCTTTTGTCCTATCATTTTCCACACAGAAGTATTAGCATTTCAATTTACCTTTAATTTCTAACACTACCCTGAATTCCAATTGTGTATCAAATCTTAGAACAGCCAGTCCAAAGAAAAGAGTTGTTAATATTATCATTTTCCATCAGAGGTTTATTCTATAGACTACATGAAAAGAATTATTTATTATAAATCTTGGTGATAGTATACCTTTACTGAATCATCACTGGTAAAAATGAGCTACTTCAAATAAGGACACTACCCCATCTCTGAAAAGCTTCATGGTGAGTTGATTTTACCCCCAGAATTAAAAATATATTGTGTTCAATTCAAAGCAAAATCATAATTTTCTTTTGTATATTCCATCATTTGCATTTAATATGATATAAAAATCTAGGTTCGTTATTGGATTTTTTAAAAAAGATACTTGAGATGACAAATAGGCAGTGTGATAATTCCTGCCTCTTAAAGAAATATAAGGAGTGATTAGAACTTGAAAAAATATATAGATAATAATGTAAAGATATCTCCGCAAACATATATAACATATTAACTTCTAAAAGAATCTTCTAAAAGTAGTTAAAATTTAAAAAAAATGTTTTATGTATATACATCAGAGCTTTCTTTTAGCACCATGGAGTTTTAGCTAATCATTTATAATGATTAACAAAGGCAGAATAACAAACCAAATAAACCTACTACATAGTGTATAAAAACTGCTAAAAACGAAATACTAAATACTTAAATCATTACAACTATTTATAATGACACAAAAATGATCAGGGTGAAGTCTTAGCACATTATATTGCCACTGTAACAATATATCAGGTATTCACCACTGAAAGTAAGAGATTTATTAATTACATCAAGTTCTAAGTGACTTCAGTACTAAAGATACTATAAAAGTATACTATAAAAGCTCTCATATCAAAAGAATTTATCTTCTTATCCACAAAAAGAATGTTTCCTCCTTACCCAACATGTACCCAATGGATTCAATGAGATTGAAGAATTCCTGACTGAATTTATATTACTAATCTGTAATATTTTCTTTTAGGTTCTAGATCAAAGATATATTATATAGGTTTGTCATATTAAAAACTCCAGTGATTATTAAAAAAGAAAAAAAACTTACCAACTGGTTCCTTTTGATTCTGAAAGAGAATCTTGCTGTTACTGCCATCCATGTTTGCCATGTTAATTGTGTTTCCATCTGTCCAATAGAGTTTCCTTAATTTAAGAGATATGGGTTAAAAATATTAGAGATAGACTACTTATTAACTAGAAACATACACTGAGGAATGAAGTTAATGTCAAAGTAGATTGCGGTTTAAGATTAATGCCTTTTAAGAAGAGCCTGAATTGTTGAGCCACTTGCTGATGATAACGTGCATGTTTGCCTGGGAAGAAAGCACCACTCTTGCTTTTTCCTGTCACTGAAGAACAATCATCTCACTTCCTTTTTCCTCCTACATTCACAATGGAAATATTTACCTATGACTATAATAAATTACTCCCATTTAAAGTAATTCGTCCAGACTGAATCCTCTCAGTTTAGAGAAACCAGATACCAAAGAAGAAAACAAAGTCATTCCAGCCATTCCCATTGAAAGCACTGGGGAGGGAAGTATTTTAACCCTACAAAGCTCTCTACATGGGTACATGATGATTAACCAGAAGATGAGAGAATCTGATTTACTTAGTGGTGACAATCATATCAGCACACAGTAAATATGTTATTAAAACTGGCGTTTGAAATAAAATCAGTGACTTTTCCCTGCATCTCCTTTTTTTCTTTTTTTAAATTCTCAACTGTTGTTACTCCTTAGAAACATAAGTTAATAAAATCTTGCAATAATGTATAAAAATCTGGTTTTATGCAGATAACAGAAATCTCTACCAGAGATCTCTTTTACAATTTCCATATTAACTTTTTTTGACTGGTATAGCTGATATGTTAATTCCTCTGAATTAAACAAAGTTTTTGTATCAAATCAGGGCAAAAATGTGTGAAATTTTTGAAAAACTTTACAAAAAAATAATCATACTTTACCCCCTGACTGGGTGAGCTGCAAGACACTGTGGCTTATCGATTCCGTGGATAATTGAGGTTTTCAAAGAGCCATCTAGTCGTGCTACATTAATTTGTGTTTCATCAAATTCGGAGCTAACCCAATATAAATTACGTGAGACCCAATCCACTGCTAGCCCTCTGATACTCTGAATATCTGTAAAACAGGAAAGAGAAAATTAAAAGTGAATGAAGTTTCTCATTCTTTTTGACTTTCTAAGTAAGTTATTTTCTGTCTGAGAGAAAATTTAATTTACACTTTAATTTGTTAGCTAAAATTGTACAAGATTGTAATCTCATTCCCTTATCAGCCCTTCTTAAGGCATGAATAATCATTAATGTCTTACTGCTGAGCCATTTGAAAACCTGAAGCAACAATTAGCATTGAAATTACACTAACACTCAATGATTCACTAGTAAACACTTAGGAGCAGACACAGCCAGCAGTCTTATGGGCCAAGGTGACCAAAATTCAAATTAGAGTAATAGCTTCTCCAGTTGGTAGCACATCTTTCTAGTTAGGAAAAAGTACTTGTGGGCCGACAACAAATGGGCTATTTTGTGTTTTAAAGTGCTAATTTGTTCCTGAAATGAAATAAAACAATTCAACTTTCCTAAAAAAAATCACCAGAGTTGAACATCTTTCAAAATAGATAATTAGCAGAAATTGACTGAGATATGAGCAAAGAAACAAAAACCTTTTAATATTCCTCCAACGTGGATTCTACAGAAATTACTGAAATCTAATTAAGTTTTGATTCATTATAGCCAATATGAATATTTGGGTTGTTATTCCTCGATTATTTAATTAGGCATCTTTAAAAAACCGATAGAATTTAGGCTTAAATGCAATTGTACATTTTAATTAAAGAAAAAAATTAAAATCAAGTATTTAAAATGATGGATCCTATAAAAATCTTTTTAACATATTTACTAGAATATCTTTTTAACATATTAACCTATGAACTAGGCAAGTATAGTCCCCAGTCCGTGGCTCTTAAATAGTCTAATTTGGTTTGGTCTTTATTTTACAGAGTTTTGTTATTTGCAAGCATACTGAATCTCTAGAGCTCTTTAGACCAGTGTTACTCAAACTTACAAGACCTCTGGAGACTGTTAAAAGAAAGACTTGATTCCGTCGTTCTGAGGAGGAGTCTGACATTCTGCAAGTTCTAACTAGCTCCCAGGCTCTGCCCCAAAGCAGTGGTTCCAATCTAGGTACCTCCAGAATCACTGAGCAGCTGTTGCTTAGCTCTTCAAATTGCTATGTCTTCCATTTTTAGCATTTTTAAAAGATGCCACGAAGCTAGATTTTCATGTGAACGTGAAAACACCAGACTTGTAAAATTTGCTAATTATTTCAAAATTTAAAAGATCTAAATAAGACATAGAGACCTGGCAGTTCTGGGTGGGTTGTAACAGTAAAGTTGGCACACTAGGACCCACCACACGTTTATGTCCTCCAATCTTGACAGAGCCTAGTTTCTGCTCCAAAATCCTCTTACTATTTCTAAATAACTTTTAGTCACAGTGCCCTTAGGAGATATTCTCCATGTTTCAATACTCTTCTTATCGACAACCTCTCTGCAATTTACCTTTCATCATTAATTTACTGGTGAGCTGGCGAATCTTAAATGTGAACTCTATTTCTCAACCCAATACTCAAAATTTCTTTTTATTTTCAGTTATCCTCATCCAGATCCCTTTTCTTGGAAAAAGTAATACAGCATCTCTGTAAAGCTAAACCTACCATGTCTGAGACTTATTTATTTGCCTCACCGGCGATATTTACTCCTTCTGTTCCTTCACCTTCTGGATTTAATTGGTTTGCTGCGAGACAGTCTTGCATTTATATGAGAAGATTTGGCTTCATGTTCTAGGTTGGGTGCCTATTTTTTGTCTTTAATCAAGTCACTTAAATTTCAGCTTCTATTCTTATTAGGAAAATGAGGCTAATTACAGATAATACATAGGATTGATGTGAATATTACATTAGATGATGTGTTTTTAAGCAGTTTAATGCAGGGTTGAGGGCTATTTTGCTGATCCAAGGACTTTCTGCATTTTTACCCTGGATTGTTTGGTATTGGCAAAAATAACACGACGCGTTTCTATTTCCTTTATAATACATATTATCCAAAGGTTTTGGTTTTTGTTTTTGGCTGTTTATGCTGCTTAACATCTTTTTATTTATTTCTGATTGACTCCTAATCACATGGTCTAGAGAATACATTGCACTCCTAAATTGGGAAGCACAGCCAAATGTAAGCAATTAATACCTATTTAGTCCTTGTCAATTCTATGGTTCATGCTCTTTCAAATCTATTTCTGTCTTTAACACTACAAAAGCACCCAGTCTTTTCCCTCATCCTAACAAATGATTTAGTTGCTGCCAGGTTATTTTTCTGACCAGAGAGCTCTCCATCATGACATTTGTTTGTCCCAAAGATATTCAATAGATTCCAACCACTCAGAAAGTGATGTCTAAATTCCTTAGCCCAGGGGCACCTGGGTGGCTCAGTGGGTTAAAGCCTCTGCCTTTGGGTCAGGTCATGATCTCAGGGTCCTGGGATCAAGCCCCGCATTGGGGTCCCGGTTCAGTGGGGAGCCTGCTTCCTCCTCTCTCTCTCTCTGCCTCTCTGCCTACTTGTAATCTCTCTCTCTCTGTCAAATAAATAAATAAATAATCTTTAAAAAGAAAAAAATAATAATAAATTCCTTAGCCTGGCTTTCTGTATAATCTAATTATAACTACCTACCTTTCCAACTTTATTCCTCACTATTTTTAACCAGTTACCTTGTACTTCAGTCATACTGATGTTTTCAGATTTCCAGACTTGTCCTGACCTTTCTAACCTCTAGTGAATTACCTGTACCTCATACCTTATCACATTTCCACTAACCTGAATCTCACACAAAAATAAGCAAGCTGATTGGCAACATCACCCTTCAACCACAAAAAGCCTAATCAATTCTCTTATATATTCCAGCCAGAAAGTTTGTCTCTATTTAATAGGACTATATCCGGTCAATTCCTTTGTACTTAACGTGATAGTTATTTGCTGACATATTATTACTACTCTCACATATACTTCTTGAGGGTAGGCTCCTTGCTAATATATCTTTATAGCTCCCTTCCCAAATGTATACAACACTGCTTTAAACATAAATATTTTTAAGAAATTGATGAAAAAATTCATGACATGCATAATCTACAATTTTAAGGATATCTGAGCTCAGTTAGAAATATCAGATAAGGTCCTCAAGTTCATTTTCAAGAGTAAATACATATCTAAATACATACTCACCCAATATTAATTCTCACGCTCTTATCCTTACCTTTTTTTCTACCTGCTAGATCAGAGTTTCTAATTATCAACTTTAAGTCTAAAATAAAACTTTTCTCTTTTTTTGACCATTCTTAATACCTACATCATTTTTTGTTTTGTTTTGTTTTTCTTTTTAGACTTACCTGGTAAATTCACCATAAGGGTGGTAAGGGATAAAAACTGCCATACATTTAGTGCAATTTTTCTTTCCTTGATAAAAATATTGAAATAATAAATTCTGACTCAACCCCTTTTTCAAGTAAGTCAAAGACTTCTGAGCAAATTTCTCAGAGGGTTCAATTTTCTATATTGAGGGACTCTTAACTCTTGAACTAAAACAGATTAGATATTTTTGAAAAGCCCATCATTGCAGTAATATTTTCTGAGAAATTATAAATTGTAACTTTTAAATAATTTATCAAGATCACAAGACAGGAATGTCTCTACATGCTAACACAGACTTGTTCGTTAGCTAAAACCATAAAGGAAGGCAAATGAGAATACAGAGGCTGGTGCAGCCATATGGACAAAACCCTGAGAAATCAAATCAAGTGATAATCTATAGATTCATAGATTATTAGTTGCTTAGTGCAAGTTGGTTCAGTCTTAAATACACAAATACTAGGAGAGCCAAATAAGAACAATACCATGTATTTTACAAAGGTATACACTGTCACTGATAGGTGAATGGGGGAAAAAATCTCCTTGCCTGCTCAAAAAAGGAGAATGATTTAAAAGTAAAAACAAAACTTATTTTCTCTGTTCTTTCTCTGGGTAAAGAAAACAAAACCAAACCAAGCCCAAACCAAACACGAACAAAAACTTTAAACATAGGTCTATACTGATACAAGAGATTACTAGTTTATAAACAAGATATCCACTGGCTGGGTAGGAGATAATGAAATTCAAGTGAGTTCCAGTTTACAGTGACTCCTCTTCGCTCTAGCAGAAGCAAATTCAAATCCTTTATGGAAGAAAAAATAATTCCTCAACCTAGGTCCTCACAATTTCCCTAGATTAAGTTCATTCTCACAGAAAATCAGAACAAAAAATAAAACACAAAAATAAATGAAACATAAAAGCAAGAGTTAAGACAAAAATCAACAACAAATTTAAACCCACAAAGACTACATGTTTTTACATTATTATGGAAGATAAAGAAAAGTGAGTGGAATATTTTAAAGGAAAGCATATGCTTTGAAGTGATAAGCATAGCCAATTATTTATTTATTTATTTTTAAAGATTTATTTATTTGTTTTAGGGGGAGAGAGAGTATGTGTTTGTGGGGGGACAGAGGGAGAGGGAGAGAGAGAATCTCAAGCAGACTCCCTACTGAGTGCAGAGCCTGATACAGGGCTTGATCCCATGCCCATAAGATCATGACCTGAGCAGAAATCAAGATTCAGATGTCTAACCAACTGAGCCACCCAGGTGCCCCACCAATAATTTATTCAAAAATAATACTCTTGGAAGACATAAATGAGAACCAAAAATGACTTGTAAATATTTTTTAAACAATATTTTAAAAAGAAGCAATGTATTAAATGGATTAACCAGCTGCTTAGATACAATTCAGCCAATAAACTACAAGACAAATTGAAGGAGTTAGCCAGGGCCAACACAGAGAAGCAAAAAAGTTAAATGAGTTAGAGAATGAATAGTCTAGCATATCTAGTCAAAGTTTCCAAAGGAGGAAATAGACTAGGTTAGAGAAAATGGTGAGAGATAATATTTGAGGGTTTTTTCCCTCCCTGGACTGATGCAAGATATGATCCCACAGGAAGCACAACAGACTCTTGGTGGCTAAATAAAAACGTTGTCATGAGGACAAAGAATGTTAAAAGCATCTAGTTAGATAAACACAGAGATTCTTAAATAGTAATAAAGAATGTAAAAGATGGTAGAATAATATCTGCAAAGGGTTGAGAGAAAATAATGCGAAATTTGCACTCCACAAAATTATCTTTATATCTATATCTCAACAACAACAAAAACATTTTTACTTAAAAAATGGGGACACGGATGGAATAGACATTTCTCCAAAGCAGATGCAGAAAAGGCCAACAAGAATACGAAAAGATGTTCAGCATCACTAATCATAGGGGAAATGGGAATCAAAATCACAACTAGAGACCACCCATTAGGATGGCTACTTTAAAAACAACATCTACCACCACCATAACAATGAAACCCAAGTGTTGACATGGATGTGGAGAAATTGGAAACTTTCCAAGTATCGTTGGTAGGAATGTGAAATGGTGCAGCCTCTGTGGGAAACTGCATGGCAATTTCTCAAAAAAATTAAACACAGAATTACCATATGATCCAGCAATTCCACTTCTGGGTATATACCCCAAAGAACTGAAAGCAGTATCTTAAAGATGCACTAAGGTTCACAGCAGAATTATTCACGGTAGCCAAAAGGTATGAACAACCCAAATGTGCATTGATAGATGAATGTATAAAAACCATGATTGATACACACACACACACACACACACACACAGTCGGATATTGTTCACCCTTTAAAAAAAAGTTCTGACACTTGATACAGTGTGGATGAACACGTTATGCTGTGTCAAATAAGCCCTTCACAAATAGGCAAATACTGTGTGATTCCACTGATAAGAGGCACTTAGAGTATTTAAATTTATAGACAAAGGAAGTAGAATGGTGGACATTTGGGGAGTAGAATTACTAGGAGTTGGTCATTGTTTAATGGCTATAAAGTTTCAGTTTTACAGGATGAAGTGTTCTGGAGATTGGTTCACAGCGTGAATATACTTAAAACTACTGAATTGTACACTTAAAAAGGGTCATTAGAAAAAACTATCAAAAATTGGGCGCCTGGGTGGCTCAATGGGTTAAAGCCTCTGCCTTCGGCTCAGGTCATGATCTCAGGGTCCTGGGATCCAGCCCCACATAGGGCTCCACGCTCAGCCGGGAGCCTGCTTCTTCCTCTCTCTCTGCCTGCCTCTCAGCCTACTTGTGATCTCTCTCTCTCTCTCTGTCAAATAAATAAATAAAAATCTTAAAAAAACTATCAAAAACAAAAGCTAAATGAATATATTTTCAGACAACATATCAGATTATCACTAACAGATTATCAGTAAACTAAAGAATCATTAAAAGACATAAGTCAGAAAGAAGAGAAATGATCACAGTAGAAAGGCCTTAGTTGAAAGAGGAATGGGGTAAGCACATAAACTGGTTGACATGTAGATAAATTGAAATGGAAAACACACACACACACACACAATGGTTGTCAGTTCTCTGCTTGTGAAATTTCTTTCTTTCTTTCTGGGCAATTATGTATCTGTTTTTAGAGGCAAAGTTTAAAAAAAAAAAAGCAAATTGGTAACATTTTTGCCAAACTTTTTCGAGGGAACTTTGTAACTATTAAATATTCCATTTATTGCAACTATGGAAACTGCATATATATATATATATATATATATATATATATATACACACACCCACATATATTACTATATACAACACATGGTATACAAATTAACAAAACATCCATAAACACAATCCAGTTTAAGAAATAGAATATTGTAAATACTTGACTATGTACACCCTCACTAATTTTATGCTTCTTCAACTCTGAACAATTTAGTGTTTATCATTGTCTTGGTTTTGACAGTTTTAATGCAAATATATGTATCCCAAACCTATGTTGTTTTTTTTTCCTAGAGAACATGAAGCAGAATTGCACTTTTTCACTAATCATATCTCTTAATCTCCTAAACATATAACTATTGATATTTTTAAAAAATATTTTATTTATTTATTTGACACAGAGAAAGATCAGATCACAAGTAGGCAGAGAGGCAGGCAGAGAGAGAGAGGAGGAAGAAGGCTCCCCACTGAACAGGGAGCCCGATGCGGGGCTCGATCCCAGGACCCTGAGATCATGACCTGAGCCAAAGGCAGAGGCTTTAACCCACTGAGCCACCCAGGTGCCTCATAACTATTGATATTTTACAGGAACAATTCACTGCTGATTTGGGAAAATATGTGAAGCAAGGTTGTCTATTTTATTTTTATCTGAATCAACGTATCCAACATCTTTCCAATGATCTGGTCACCTCTATTCCAGCCATTAGGTTTGATTACTTCGATATGTATCATACCCTTGATGTCTGTCACCTTCTTATACCTCTCATTGTTCTAGTCTAATTTTTGCTCTGGATTTAGAACATTTCTTAACCTTCTAGCTGCATCCTTATCTATAATTCTTACTTTTCAGTCTTTCAGATTTCCACCTAATTTATCTTCAAAAGAGTTTGAATCACCACCTTTAACCAGGTGTAAAAGTCCTTAGTGGTTTTTCACTGCCTTTAGGAAAAAAAAAATACAAAAATACAAAAACAGCTCCTCTTCCTGATGTACAACTCTTTGTGTTCTACTATCACATTAACTTTATAATTTATTCTTCTCAAAGGTCCAGCTACTGCTCACTACTTGCTCCTCCCTACATATAAAGTGTCCAGAGTTTTGTGACTACTGATATCTCAACCTGGATTGATATGCCAGCATTTCCCCTGAAGGTCTAATTTGACTACTACTTCCTAAGTGAGCAATTTGGTGATCCCATATAAGAAGTTACTATTCCTTGTGTTAAGTTTCTAAGTAGCTTACACCCTTATTAAACTCCATATTTCATTTAGCCTTACATTTTAGTTAGTTGTTTATATCTCATTCTTTTACCAGATATGAAGCTGCCTGAGGTTATAGACTGTCTTAGCTAAATATAGCCATCTCCCCACCCATCTAATATTTCACATATAGAATCCACATATAGAATTTCACTATGGGGAAAAAAATAAAATAGCATTCTATCCTTCTCACTAAAAGATAAAGAATAAACATAGTATGGCTATGTTTAAATACCTTAAAATTAAAAATTTAAATTTAAAAATTTAAAATATTTTAAGAATAAAAATAAGTATGACTTATTTAGCACTCATTGCTATAGATCCATAGTTCTCAATGAAATGGCATTTATAGGTGTGGTTTTGCCTTTCTTTTTTTTTATTTTTTTCCTTTTCTTTTCTCTTTTTGTAAATCACAGATGTTGACATTATTCCACTGAAAGGTTTCCTGGGTGAAAATGAAAATTGAAAATCCTATTCAGAAATAGGCAAAACAACAGATGTTCCCTATCCAAACTTTCTACTTGAATTCAAGGCCTGGTTCCAAAATCTAGATCTCACTGTTATTACTGACCTGTTTTCATTTCCTTCATTCTCTCTGGACCTATTTTCACAACAGTTTTTTTTTTTCCTAAGCATTTTTATTACTGGGTACAATTAAATATGGTGTCTTCAAAATAGAGAGAATGAATGAATCTTTAGTACTCACTGACAAAATAATTGTTGGCAGAAGTGGATAACAATTTCAAATAATAATGGAAATCTACTTTGAAGCAGGTCCAATTAGATTCAAAGTATCATTGAGAATTAAATTTTATATAGTAGCACTGTGATCAAAAGGTCTGCATTTAAAGAGGTTTATATTTTTGTAGTTAAAAAAGCATATGATTATATGATAATTCCCTACCATATAAATGAGTGTTCTTTATAAACAGATAACTTCTAATTTGTATTAATCTTCCTTTTGTTCATTTTAGCATCTGTGTAACTCAACTTAATAGTCCAGTTCTTTCAGATGGTAGATGACTCTAGAACTAAAAAAACACTTTGTTCAATCAATGGTACTTGCCCAAAGTTGAGTCCTTCATTTTCCAGAAGTGAACAATTCGCTTTGCCCTAGAATATTCAGATACATCCATAGATTTTTCCAATAAAAAGTGAATTTTTATTGACAGTAGCCTGGAATCTCATAAGCTGCCAACATATCTCTAAAAGCTTTTTCTTATATGTCAGAATAACCAAACTGTAGGCAGAGGGATGGAATAATCCGTACACTTAACCAGGTGCTACTAGGTGAAATCAGCAGAGTATGCTGAGTGTATATTAAGTGAACATTGGAAATAAATATTTGTACAAACCATGTGGTTACAATAAAGTTTCTGCTCTCTACTTGCCAAAGTTCCTTATTTGTAGAAGAAAGGGACTCTCAGGGGGAAAAGCAGGATGACTTTAGAGTCAGTTGAAACTTGGATGTAACAAAGCCCTGCCATTTCCTACCATGGGAAACCTGAATTAAAAGCCACCTCATTTTTAAAAACAAAAAGTAACATTTACTTCAAAGCACTGTATGGGGAATAAAATGATAGATAAAAGAAAAATAGATATGAACTTTAAGGCCTGTTAATGTCTTCTTTTTTCTTACTATGTTAATTTCAAGTTAATTTCTTGCTATGTTAATTTAGAGCTTGTGTGGGACAGTCTTTTATTTAGTAAGGTATAATGGTAGGCAACATAGGGCGCCTGGGTGGCTCAGTGGGTTAAAGCCTCTGCCTTCGGCTCAGGTCATGATCTCAGGGTCCTGGGATGGAGGCCCGCATCAGGCTCCCTATTTAGCGGGGAGCCTGCTTCCTCCTCTCTCTCTGCCTGCCTCTCCACCCCTTGTGATCCCTCTCTCTGTGTCATATAAATAAATAAAATCTTAAAAAAAAATGGTAGGCAATATATAAATAACCATTCAAGAGAGGCAACTGAGCATGAAAGGACAACACTCAGCCACTGGGGATGAAGTCCCAAATTCTCTCATTATAGAGTAATGAGGATGAGAGGAGCTCTAACCATACAGTCTGGAGTATGATGGTGCCTCCATTGTTCACTCACTCTGTTTCTGAGACAGAGTTTCAGCTTTCACAAGCTTAAGCTTGCTCATCAGCAGAATGAAAGTTTTTCTTAATAATAGCTTTGTAAAGATTATATGAGATTATGGTGCTTGCCACATTAACGACAGCTACTATTATTCATCACATCAGAAAAATAAACCTGCAAGCATCAATAACTGAAAAATACCTGGACCAAGCAGTGACTCGAGGATAAGAATAACCACCAGAGGGGTGCCTGGGTGGCTCAGAGGGTTAAAGCCTCTGCCTTCGGCTCAGGTCATGACCTCAGGGTCCTGGGATCCAGCCCTGCACCGGGCTCTCTGCTCAGCAGGGAGCCTGCTTCCCGCTCTCTCTCTGCCTGCCTCTCTGCCTACTTGTGATCTCTCTCTCTAAAAAATAAATAAATAAAAATCTTAAAAAGAAAAAAATTACCACCAGAGACTCAGGCTGCAGACCACTAGCAAAAAAACATTTGCTATGAATTGTTACAGTAGTTTTTCTTAGAATAAAATTGCTTTTTTTTTTGTGAAAGAGGCAAAAATACATGTGATAATAAATATTTGTTAATTTATACAAAGAACATATCTATAGTCATATGTTCGCATTTATATTTATAATGAAGTGTGCTTTGTACGAGCAATTGTAACAAATAGCTCTTGTAGGTAGTACATAAATTAAGAACAGCTTAGTATTGGGCGCCTGGGTGGCTCAGTGGGTTAAAGCCTCTGCTTTCGGCTCAGGTCATGATCTCAGGGTCCTGGGATCGAGGCCCGCATCGGGCTCTCTGCTCAGCAGGGAGCCTGCTTCCTCCTCTCCCTGCCTCTCTGCCTGCCTCTCTGCCTACTTGTAATCTCTCTCTGTGTGTCAAATAAATAAATAAAATCTTTTAAAAAAATAAAAAAAAGAGAACAGTTTAGTATTTTAGGATATGGAGAACGACATGGCAGGCAAACTACTTCTAGACCCCTTCATGAAGGCTCAGTGTTTTCTCAGAAAATGGTCTGCTTGGGGCAATGGACAAATGTAGAGTCTGATTTTTGAAGCAGGTTTCACATTAGACCTAGGCTAAGGAGATAAGAAAAAAATCTCTCAAGAAAAAGTCCAGGAGAGGAAGGACAGCGAAGTGAGAAGACACAGAGACCAGCATGTAAGAAATAAGAGAAAGGTCAGACAGACATTCACAGGAAATCCAAATGATGAAAGGATAAAATAAAGTACAATTACTGGCAGGATTTGAGATACTTTGATGAGCTCACAAGCTGAACTGTCAAAAGATCATCTCAAGCTTTCTATTAATGGAAAGATAAATCAGTCCTTCACAAGGTTTCACCCTGGAAGAAAGGAAAATGCAACACCATTCAACTTGTGGGGAAGCCAGAAATGAAGGACTAATCTTTGACAATGCCTATTGCTCGACTTTCATATCCAATTAATTAAGTTCCTTTATATTTTCACTCTTTTATATTTCTATAATTCTCCCTCATTTCTTTGTTTCCTTTCTAGTCCAGGTTTCTATCACATCTAACTGAAACCGCTATACTAACCAACGATCTAGTCTCCCAGAGCTCCTGGCTCACCTACGCCCATCTCAGACCTCTTCAATTCTCTCCTAAACCTAAAAGCTAGAACCCATATTTTCCAAAGGCAAACCTAACCATATAGCTGCTTCCTCCTTAAAACACTTCCTTGCTTCTCATTATTTTCAGTACTAATATAAAAATCAACAACTTATAAAGTCTAGATTTGGTTTCTACTTATTTCTTTAGCTCTATGAGCTTGTATAGTATGTCCTTCTTGTTCTGTGTTTCACACTATTTAGCCAATACTGATTCTCCTTCAATTTCTTATCATATATAAAATATTCCAATACTTGTCAAGATGATTGAATTAGTGATTATTGATCCTAATGAATATATGTATTAATTGTTAGAAAATATAATTGCTCAATTTTTGGTAAGAATTATAAATAGAGTCCACTAAATGAAAATACGTCTGATTCTCTCAAAGACAAATTCATCAAATAACTACTAGTTACTAATCTATATTGACAGAAAATTGTCCTCACATTTTTCTGAGGTATAACATCTTTTACTTCATACAATTAACAAAGCCTTTTGGTAAGGATTTCACATTCATGATAAAGTGCTTAAACAATTTTCTGTTAGACTTTGATGAATTTCTTATGAGAAGATCACCTGCCTGTCAGTCTTAGAAGGCACCTAATGTCCTTCAACTGATCTTTCAAGGTGGTTAGTGACCATTACCTAGTCTAACAATGATTATCCAACCATTTTTCCCTCCCCTCTGTAAAAAATCCTGTATGAAGAAAACATCTTTGCATTAGCCTTTTTATAAAAGTTCTTCTCTTATGGGAAGTTTGAAATAAATATTTGAACAAGTTTATAACCAAGTCACTCAAGTTGCTTTAATAGCACTGAACTTAGATGAGTAAAGAGCTAGCATTAATAAAAGAGCACTTTAGTGGTCAAAGACTCTCAGATCTACTAGTGATACTCAAGCCAGCTTTGTAAGTATGATATGTGGAAAGTCTTGAAAACCTGTGAATTTAAAACCTGCACTTTTTATTGCTTTCTTTTTTTTTTTAAGATTTTATTTATTTATTTCACAGAGGGAGAGAGATCACAAGGAGGCAGAGAGGCAGGCAGAGAGGCGGGGGGAAGCAGGCCCCTCGCTGAGCAGGGAGCCCGATGCGGGCCTCGATCCCAGGACCCTGAAATCATGACCTGAGCCGAAAGAAGAGGCTTTAACCCACTGAGCCACCCAGGCGCCCTTTTTATTGCTTTCATTAAGAAATGGGTCATTCCTCATATAAGGTCTGATTTTAAATTTTTAGTATGTTTCAAAGCATGAAAGTTTGATGTATCTATATAGATTACTGATCACCCTTTCTTCTATCCTCTACCAAATCACTCTCTCATGCTTATTGGAGCATGAAATTGAACAGAAACTGTCTTGTCTGGTTTTGCAGTCATGGAAAAGAGCAGATACTCAATGAAGATACACTAAGCTACTAAAAATAATAATAACAACAACAATAACAACAACAACTGATCCAGAAATCACAATACACCAAGATTCAAACAAAGACTAGGATAGCTTAATGCTAAATATTTAGAGTTCAACCAGGGCATCTGCATGTATGTCTAAGTTCACTTCAACTATATTTTCTACTTTGGGGAAAGTTACATTTTTTTTTAAATGGTTAATTTAACAACATTTACCAATAACCTATGATTTAACCTGTTAGGTCAGGAGGTGGATAGAAATAAGTTCCCTGTCTTATTTGTGTAGTTTAGTTCTGTAGAAATTTATGCAAAAGGAAGTTGATAATAAGCTTTGAGTCCAGAGAGGGAAACCAGTCCTTTCCAATATCCTATATTTTCTGTATGCACAAATTACTATTCCCCCATCAGCAAAAAAGGAGTCTTCAAATATGTTTATTTAGAAATCCATAAATTTTAAGAATATCCTTTTGAATTTTTTTCTCCTTTTGAAACTAAATTTCTAGTTATCAGACTATTATGTGCAACATAATTATAGCATTCTACAATTGTAAAGACATGGCATATTATTAAATCTCTGAATAATCAATTCCAACTTTCAATTAACAACACAGAATTGGATAATAAAAAAAGAATACAAAAGAGACTTGTTATTATTATAAATTGAATGACACTTTTTTAAGTTGTAATGTGCAAAACTCTTACCTCTTGAAATAACAGTTTCCAATGCAGTTCCATTAATAAAAGCCCGTTTAATGGTTTGTGTTTTAATATCTGTCCAGTATAAACGTTCTTCAGATGCATCAAAATCTATCACAGTAACATCATCAATATCAGGGACTGTAAAGGCCGTGATAAAGTTAAAATATGGATTATCAATATCTACTCCTCTGATTTCAGAACGCCTTGCATATAGAAGAAATTTTTTCATTTCTAGAAAAGAAATAGAAAAAAGTGTTTTTCTCTTATAAGCTTGGCAAGTTTGAAGCAATCTAGAAATTCTAAAATTACGATTTGTTGATGATTTAAAGGAATCTTAATACCAAAAAAACATAACCGAGATTTGATGGACATAAGTGAGTTATCTATTATTTAAATTAAAATACTTAAGAAACAAATGCAAAACACGTTAGAATTCTTGTCATTATTTTTCTTTAGTTAGAAATACCAAGAAAAAAAAAAGAAAACCAAGAAATTCTCAGTGATTTGATCTTATAATTTTAAACAACTGCTATAACACATGAATTCTGCAAATGTTAAACAACCATATTTGTTCTTTGTACCTAATTAGAACAAAATTAAATGACTTTTGAAGGCATCTAAGAACATTTTTTATACTATCTCTGAATAAAATTAAATATGGATTTTAAATCATGTTAATGTTCTCCTTATCAAAACTGGGGTTCAAATAATGTTAGCAGGCTTTATTATACATTTTTTAAAAATATGTAGTAAGTAACATTGTGAGACATTGCATCATTTTTACTTCCCATAGGCACGTTTTAACTTAGTTTGCAAAATAGGAGATTAAATAGAAATAGATGTCACAAGTAATCTATTATTTCATTGCTCTCTTTGGAATTACTGTTGTTGTGATATGTTAAGATTACATATAATTAATTAAATCAATACGTGCCTACATTCCTGAGTTAAGATTTTGTGAGCACATTCTTTTCTGCCCTTAAAAGTAATTGCTCTGCAAATAATCAAAAAATACTCAAAATTAAGACAAATCAAAACAGAAAAAAACCCACAGTCTGATTTCATTCACAAATTTTATTTTTTCTAGTTTAAATGTGCTACTTAAGTATTCTTAAGAAATATTTCAAAGTTATATATTTTACTTCATTTTCCCCCCCTTCAAGTTGATAATTCCCTATAAAATGATGTGAAAGTAACTTCAGAAGAGCAGGAGGAGATTAAAGCTGTTAAGTACCTCTTTGTTACATGGGTTACCTACATCATCACTTTCTGAAAATGCTCTTTCACTTTCAAATCTCCCTGCTTTGTAGAGATAAATTCTGCTAACACACCAAATAAGAAAGTGACAAGAAAAAAATGAATAAGGTAATAAATAGTAAAGTGCAGCATATCACATATTTAAAGAATTTGTCAGTCTTCCCAAAAGTAGATGAATCATCAATAGAGTCTGGAAATAGCACTACCTCAAATGTTTTTAAGGACATTAAAAAATCTCTTCTGCTTCACTTTGAGGAAAATCTTAAAGCTAATACAGTTTGAGAGAATTCGATTTGAATTTTAGATAAGAACATCAAGAAATTTACCATAGCAGGTCTTCTTGTCTGAGGAAAGCTTCATCAAGTGGGGGCACGCACAAGCAGCACTCCTATTATGATTGATCAGACACATGTGAGAGCAGGGGCCTTTGCCGTCATTAGCTGCACAGGGATTGGGAGCTGTAATTACACAGTGAAATATTAACAGTGAAAAAGAAAAAAAATGTATTAGGGAATCTCTGAGGTTGACAAGGGTTATTCACTTAATGATTCAAAGTGAAGTTCCCTATATAGCACCCATTACTGGGATGATTAATATGACAATAATAGACAATCATATATAGCAATTACATTAATAAAAACATTTTCCTCCTCAAAGGTAACAACTAAGTTAACTCCCTCAATTTTCTCTAAGTCTGAATATATGCATCCCGTTTCCTTAGAAGCAAAGATTTTTTTAAGGATTTTTTTCTGAGAAAAAAAAAACAGGAATAATTATTAAATTTAGTTTATAATAAGGTCAACTAAATCATAATCCAGGAATTGAGTGTGTCAATGGATACCGTTACTTTCCTAACCTACCATATAGACTCTTTTTGTGCCTTAGCACACCACTCTTATCGTTTTTCTAGGAAACTGCTGTTGTTACATACATATCCTTCCCTCAGGTCATATGCTTTTTATCAAATCAGAGGCCTAAGTGAAGAAATGTTTAACATCCTTTATTTTTTTTTTTAAGATTTTATTTATTTATTTGACACAGAGAGAGAGATTACAAGTAGGCAGAGAGGCAGGCAGAGACAGGGAGAGGGGGAAGCAGGCTCCCTGCTGAGCAGAGAGCCCGATGCGGGCCTCGATCCCAGGACGCTGAGATCATGACCTGAGCCGAAAGCAGAGGCTTTAACCCACTGAGCCACCCAGGCGCCCTTAACATCCTTTATTATTAAGACATCTACTTTTTCATTTTTTCTCTACTAACTGGCTAAAGTTTCCTCTACTTACGCAGACTTGTTAAACTATATTGTATAAGTAATAATATATTCCAATTTAGAATGGAATATTAAATTTTGCAGCTCAATGTTATTCTCTTATTCTTTTGTGTTTCGTGTTCTGTCATTATGCCTTTTGGATAAGATTTTAATCTCAGTTGATCAATAACTATTCCTTTAAATCTTATTTTTATAGAACCTATCTAGTAGAATAAGGATACTAAATTAAAGGCAGAAAAGTGTTACAACTTCTGAACCCACCAGCAATATTTTAGTTTTCAACCTATTTTATCTTCCTAACAAGTAGACCTATTGTTCAGAGTAGTTAATGTCAGTCCTGTAGAATTTTAAAGCACAAAAACTAAAAATCAATGGGTTATAATGAAATTGTAGAGGATATGAAAAATTAAACGTACTTGATTCTTCATGTGTTTTTTGCAAGTATTTAGCATCCTCCCCGCCAAGGTAATAAAAATAATCCATGTCTTTGCATTTGCTTAAAAATTAAATAAGTCAAAGGAAATGAAAGACTCAGAAACATTTTTCTAAGAAAATCAATTAAGGAGAGATTTTAAGATGGTGGCATAAAAGGATCCTGAACTCACCTCCTTCCATGGATACAACAAATCTACAGCCATATATATAGAACAATTTCTTATGGAAAGGACCTAAAAGCTAGCTAAATAGCACTTCCACAGCAAAGAATAAAAGGGCTACACTGAGACAGGGAGGAGAGGCAGAGACATGGTTTCAGAGGAAATCCTCCCTAACCCTCACTGCTGGCTCCAGCCAGAACACCCTGACCCCACACACCATAGCCACAGCCTGCCCAGCTCTAGTTGGCCACCCAAGCACCTCACCCTCATGCACCATAGCCACTGCTTGTCCCACCAAAGCTGGCAGGGATGTACAACCCTCACAGGGGACACTTCCTGAGTTTCTAGTTCTCCTGGCCAGGGGGGGATTACATTTCTAAGCCCCATGGGTCTGAAACATTTGGAGAAACAGACCTCAGCAGGCTACAATCCCCAGGGCACTGCATAAACGGTAGACTGAAACACTCTCCCACTATTTGTTTAAAAATGCCTTTTTTGATGTTGTTGTTGTTGTTCTGGAGCTTAAGCCTGAGGACATGAGCTCAGAGGTTCCCCTGGGAACCTAAGTAAGGAATCTCCTTATTAGTGCCCTCTTTTGTCTTGACTGATATCTCCCAGATAAGGGATTGTACATATGTCTAAAGCCATAAATTTTAAAACCATTTCCAGATCTCTCAGGTTTGAAAGTCAGCATGGTTTATGATTATGAACCCATAAGACTCTATTTATACACCTATAACTAAAGGCTGTTGCCTGAGGCTCTGTCTTATAATAAGACTAAAACTATGCACTGTCCCTTCCTTTGGAACACTGACAGATTTTGGGATACCTGCAGCAGTTGGGACCTATAAAGAATAGATTAAGCTACTAAGACAATCACAAAGGTCAGAGAAACAAACAAAAGCTAAAAAAGTTTAAAAGATAAGGTTTATCTGCTACACAAGTCCACTGCTTCAAGACTAGGAGAGGTAGCTGTTTCACCTAATGCATAAAAAAAAAATAGAGAGTCAAGCAAAAATGAAGAAACAGAGAAATATGTTCCAAATGAAAGAATAACAAAAAGCCTCAGAAGAAAACCTTAACGATGCAGAGGTAAAAAATCTACCAGATAAGAGCTCAAAGTCATGTTCATAAAGATGTTCACTGAACTCTGGAGAAGAATGGATGAACACAGTGAGAGCTTCAACAAAGGGACAGAAAACATAAGAAAGTACCAAAAAGAAGTCAAAAGACTACAATAAAATATATTACAATAGCTGAAATGAAAACAACAATGGAGGGGTTCAACAGCAAACTAGATTAAGTAGTAGAATGGATCAGCAATGTGGAAGACGATCATCCAATCAGTGGAGCAAAAAGAAGAAAAAAACAAAATAATAATAATAAAAGTGAAGGTAGCTTAAGGAACCTGTTGGACAATATCACACAGAATACATATGCATTATAGGGGTCCCAGATGGAGAAGAAAGAGAGAAGGATGGTAGAAAATTTATAATGACTGATCAAGACAGTGTGTACCAACACAAAAACAGACACATAGATCAATGGAACAGAATAGAAAACCCAGAAATGGACCCACATCTATTTGGTCAACTAATCTTTGACAAAGTAGGAAAGAATATCCAATGGGAAAAAGACAGTCTCTTCAAAAACTAGTGTTGGGAAACAACTGGTGATGGACAGCAAAATGCAAAAGAATGAAACTGGATCACTTTCTTATATCATACACAAAAATAAAAGCAAAATGGATGAAAGACCTAAATGTGAGACAGGAAACCATCAAAATCCTAGAGGAGAACACAGGGAGTAACCTCTCTGACTTTGACCATAGCAACTTCTTATGAGGTACGTCTCCAGAGGCAAGAGAAATAAAAGCAAAAATAAACTATTGGACTTTATTAAAATAAAAGCTTCTGGACAGTGAAGGAAACAATCAACAAAACTAAAAGGCAATCTTCTGAATGGGAGAAGATATATCCAACGAAGGGTTAGTATCCAAAAAATATAAAGAACTCAGAAAACTCAACATCCAAAAAATAATAGTAACAATCCAGTTAAAAAGTCAGAAGACATGAACAGATATTCTTCCAAAGAATACAGACAGATGGCTTACAGACACATGAAAATATGCTCAACATCACTGATCATCAAGGAAACACAAATCAAAACTACAATGAGATATGACTTTGCACCTGTCAAAATGGCCAAAATCAATAATACAAGAAACAGCAGGTGTTGGCAAGGATACAGACAAAGGGGAAACTTCTTACATTGTTGGTGAGAATGCAAACTGTTGTGGCCACTCTGGAAAACAGTATGGAGTTTCCTCAAAAAGTTAAAATAGAGCTACTCTACAATCCAGCAATTGCACTACTCGGTATTTACACAAAGGATACTATAATATTGATTTGAAGGGATACATACACCCTGATGCTTTTAGCAGCATTATCAACAATAGCCAAATTATGGAAAGAGCCCCAAATGCCCATTGACTGATGAATGGATAAAGAAGATGTGGCATATACATGCAATGGAATATAACTCAGGCATAGAAAGAGTGAAATCTTGCCACTTGCAATGATATGGATGGAGTTAGAGAATAATATGCTAAGCAAAAGAAGTCAGTCAGAGAAAGACAAATATCATATGATTTCACTCATATGTGGAATTTAAGAAACAAAATAGATGAATACGGAGGCAAAAAAAGAGGGCAAACCAGAAAACAAGACTCTCAACTATAGAGAATAAACTGAGGGTTACTGGAGGGGAGGTGGGCAGTATTGGGTAAAGTATTAAGGATGGCACTTGTGATTATCACTGGGTATTGTATGTAAGTGATGAATAGCTAGATTTTATACCTGAAATTAATGTACACTGTATGTTAAGCAACTGGAATTTAAATAAAAACCTAAAAAAACAAAAAGAAAAAAAAAGAAAAAAAGAATGGTTGAAAACCTCCATAATCTAGGGGGGGAAAAATAGGGATTAGGCATCCTGTACCAGGAAGCACAGAGAGTTCCAAATACAAAGGGATCCAAACCAAGGTGCATTATAATTAAAATGTCAGTAGTTAAAGAGGAAGAGAAAATATTAATAGCAGCAAGAGAAAAACAAATTCTTGCATATAGGGGAACCTTAAGGCTATCGGCAGACTTATCAGCAGAAAGTTTATAGGCCACATGGGAGTGGGATGACATGTTCAGAGTGCTGAAAGGATAAACACTACAAAACAAAGCAAAGCAGAGAAAAGCTTCCATACAAAAATACTTTACCCTTTGGGTGCCTGGGTGGCTCAGTGGGTTAAAACCTCTGCTTTCAGCTCAGGTCATGATCTCAGCGTCCTGGGATCGAGGCCCGCATCGGGCTCTCTGCTCAGCGGGGAGCCTGCTTCCTCCTCTCCCTGTCTCTCTGCCTACTTGTAATCTCTCTCTCTGTGTCAAATAAATAAATAAAATCTTTTAAAAAAATTAAAAAAAATACTTTACCTGGCAAGGTTATTATTTGGAATCGAAAGAGAAATAGAATTTTCCAGATAAGCAAAATGCAAAGGAATTCATTACCACTAAGTGGCCTTAAAAAAATGTTAAAAAGACTTCTTTAAGCTAAAAGGAAAAGGGAATACTAGTAACAAGCAAATATATGAAAGTAAAAATTCATTAATAAATGTAAATATATCACAAAGGTAATGGATTAACCATTTATAAAGCTAATATGAAGGCTAAAAGACAAAAATACTAAAATTAGTTATAGCCATAGAATAACTAGTTAAAGGATACACAAAATAAAAAGATATAAAATGTGACATCAAGAATAGAACACATGGTAGGGGAGGTAATAAAGATGTAGTTTTTGGAATGTGTTCAGGTGTAAGATGCTATCAACAAAATAGACTGTGTGTGCGTGTGTGTGCGTGCCTGTGTATTTCCATGTATCTATCTATATATATGGTGCTATATGTGGACCTCTTGGTAGCCACAAATAAACAATCTATAGTAGATACACAAAAGACAATAAGAAAGGAATCTAAACATAACACTAGAGAAAATCACCAAACCACAAGGGAAGAGAGCAAAAGAAGAAAAAAGAGAACAGAGGTAAACTACAAAAATGTCCAGAAAACAATCGAGAGGTCAATAAGTATATAGCTATCAATAATTGTTTAAATGTAAATGGAGTAAATCTCTAATCAAAAGACACAGAGTGGCTGAATGTGAAAAAACAAAATAAAACAAAACAAACAAAAAAACAAAACCCAAGAACCATGCATATATTGGCTGCAAGGGACTCACTTCAGATCTAAGGACACACACAGACTAAAAGTGAAGGGATAAAATAGATAGTCCATGCAAATGGAAAGTAATGAAAACAAAAAAAAAAATCTGGTGTCATTTATACTTACATCAGAAAAAATAAACTTCAAAATAAACTATATGAAAGACAAGATCATTACATAATGGACAGTCCAACAAAAAGATAAAACATTCCTAAGTATTTATGTAGGTATACACCCAATGAAGGAGTACCTAAATACATAAAGCAAATATCTTTAGACTGAACAAGAGTAATTGACAGCAATACAATAATATTAGGGGACTTTAATGTGCCACTTACATCAGTGGATGGATATCCAGACAGAATCAATAAGGAAATATTGATCTTAAATGATGCATTAAACCAACCAGACTCAGATATATACAGAACATTCCATCCAAAAGCAGCAGAATATATGTTCTTCTAAAGTGTGCATGAAACATTCTCCAGGATAGATAATATGTTAAGCCACAAAACGAGTCTCAGTAAATTCGCAAAAATGAAGTCATATCAAGTATCTTTTCTGACCACAACAGTATAAAATTAGAAATCAATTATAGGAAGAAAAGTGTAAAAATCACAATTATGTAGAGATTAAACAACATGCTACCAAACAACCAATGGGTCAATGATCAAATCAAAAAAGAAAAGAAAAATAGCTGGAGTCAAATCAAAA
This sequence comes from Ailurus styani, assembly GCA_002007465.1. Classification (NCBI taxonomy): domain Eukaryota; kingdom Metazoa; phylum Chordata; class Mammalia; order Carnivora; family Ailuridae; genus Ailurus; species Ailurus styani. The sequence goes on along the minus strand of LNAC01000472.1, from coordinate 1,075,415 downwards.
TTAAAATCCAAAAGGCCCAAATCTGTGAGATTCAGCAAAACTGTTTTATGAGGGAGTCTATAGTAATAAAGTTAACCTGAAGAAATATGAAAAATATCAAATCAACGATTTAACTCTATACCTAAAGGAAGTAAAAAAAGAAGAAATAATACCCAAAGTTAGTAGAATGATGGTAATAATAAAGATTAGAGTAGAAATATATTAAATAGAGACTAAGAAGATAAAAGAAATGTTCAGAGAAACTAAAAGCTTCTTGGAAAAAATAAAACTGATAAATCTTTACCTGGACTGAACAAGAAAAAAAAGAGGTGGCTCAAATAAATGTCCTTGAGTACAGGCCCCCAAAATAAACCCACACCTAGATACTCAATTAATTTATAATAAAGTTGTCAAAAATATGCAATAGGAAAAGGACAGCCTTTTCAATAAATGGAATTGGGAAAACTGGACACCCACATGTGGAAGAATGAAACTGGATCGTTATCTTACACCACACACAAAAATTAACTCAATGTTGATAAAAGATTTGAATGTAAGGCCTGAAACCATAAAATCCCAGAAGAAAACATAGATGGTAAGCTCCTGGACATTAGTCTTAGTAATGTTTTTTCTGGTTTGACTTCAAAGGCAAGGGAAACAATAGCAAAAATAAACAAATGGGACTACATCAAACCTAAAATCTCCTACACAGCAAAGGAAATCATCAACAAAACACAAATCAAGGTGTTAAATGGAAGAAGAAGGGCGCCTGGGTGGCTCAGTGGGTTAAAGCCTCTGCCTTTGGCTCAGGTCATGATCTCAGGGTCCTGGGATCGAGGCTCGCATCGGGCTCTCTGCTAAGCAAGGAGCCTGCTTCCTCCTCTCTCTCTCTGTCTGCCTCTCTGCCTCCTTGTGATCTCTCTCCCTCTGTGAAATAAATAAATAAAATCTTAAAAAAAAAATAAATGGAAGAAGAAATGTGCACATTATATATAGGGGCTAATATCCAAAGTACATAAAGAACATATAATTCAACAACAACAGAAGAAGAACAACAACAACCTCATTAAAAAATGGACAGAGGATCTAAATAGACATTTTTCCAGAGAAGACATACAGATGGCTGACAGGCACATGAAAAGATGTTCAACATCATTAATTATCTGGGCAATGCCAATCAAAGCCATAATGAGATTATGATCTCACACTTGTTAAAATGGCTTTTGTCAAAGAGCCAAGAAGTAACATCTATTGGAGAGGATGTAAAGAAAAGGGAACACTCATACAGTGTTGGTGGTAATGTAAATTAGTAAAGCCACTATGGAAACCTATATGAATATTCTTCAAAAAATTAAAAACAGAACTAACACAATTCAGCAATTTCTTAGTATTTACCCAGAAAACAAAAACATCAATTCAAAGAGAAATATGGAACCTGTGTTCACTGCAGCATTATTTGTGATTACCAAGATATGGAAACAATCTAAGGGTCAATCAATGGATGAATTGATCAAAAGATGTGGTATATAACTATAGATATACAGATATAGATACGATGGAATACCACTCAGCTATAAAAAAGGAAATAGCTATTTTTTTTAAAGATTTTATTTATTTATTTGACACAGAGAGAGATCAGATCACAAGTAGGCAGAGAGGTAGGCAGAGAGAGAGAAGAGGAAGCAGGCTCCCTGCTGAGCAGAGAGCCTGATGCAGGGCTCAATCCCAGGACCATGAGATCATGACCTGAGCCAAAGGCAGAGGCTTGCCACTGAGCCACCCAGGCGCCCCAGGAAATAGCTATTTGTGATAACATGGATGAACACTTAGGGTATTACACTAAGTGAAATAAGTCAGATAGATAAAGACAAATACCATATGATTTTACTTATATATGAAATCTAAAAAGAAAACAAAAAGTCATAGAGAATATATTGGTTATCAGGAGGGAAAGAAGTTGAGAGGGTAGGCAAAATGGGTGATAGGTCTCAATTGTATGGTGATGGATGGTAACAGACTTACCATAGTAATTGGTTTGTAGTGTTCAAAGCTGAATTATATATAGCTGAAACTCATATAATATATACTAATTTTTACCTCAATTAAAAAAAACAATCAATTAAGAACAACACTATTAGAAAAAAATGGAAGCCTAAGTCTAGAGATTCTGTGGGAGTACATGTCCCTCTATCACATGGAGAAGTGCCATATATTTTATTTTCTTCCTTTTTATATTTGTGTGTTACCATTAGATTCCCTAAAGAACTGCAGGTTAGAAAAGGAAAAGAGCAGATGTAAAGGTTATTAAGGAGGAAAGGTATTGCAAGAGACGAGGCGGAATCCAGGGGCACTGTTTGAGAAGCATTAAATACCTAGAGTCAGAGAGACCTAGCTGCTGTAGTAAAAGTTCAAATTTCAACACTTAAGATAAGAAACAGAGGGTGAGGAAAAATAAAAAATGAACAAACAAACAAAAAACAGAGGAGTAAAGGGTGGAAGAGGAAGGAGGAGGAGAAATTTGTTTAAAAATATTGACATAAGAAATGCTCTTCCTCTCAAGGAAATTAAAAGCATAATCCAAGACAGCTCAATGATAGGTACTTGGATTTCACTTTGAACATCATTATTTCTGGCCCAGAATCATACTAGCTCTTCTCAACACCCTATAATTGTGATAAAATATTTTTAAATGCAAAAATAAAATATTTACTTTATGTATGCAAAATAAAAAATTACATTGCTTTGTAGCCCATCTCTATTAATGATAATGCTGTAATCTAATATTCACAATATCTTGTGCTTTCACAGTGTGAAAAATCTAAAAGACTTTTTACTTTCAATATTTATCTTTTCTCAATTTGAAATAATGCTCTTAAATATTTTTAGTTTCTTTCTATCCATGCAATCGAACAGACACCAAATTACCAAATTAAGCAATTTGATTCACAAACTCGCATTTTAATATAAAGTAGGCATTAGCAAATGGTGACCCTGGAGCCAAATATAATTCACTGCTTACTTTGGTAAATAAAGCTTTATTATAACATAGCCACGCTCATTAGTTTCCACGTTGTTTATGGCTGCTTTCACACAATAACAGCAAAGTTGAGCAGTTTCAGCAGAGATCATGTGGCCCACCAAGTCCTAAAATACTTACTATCTGGCCCTCTACAGAAAAGTTTTGCCAACATCTGATATAAAACAATGAACTATAAGACATACTATTGCAGAATTCAATACAGAGGTTGTAAACTCCTATGAGACCAAGGCTATCCCTTTAAATTGTATCCAGGAGATGGGAAAAGCTAACCAGTCAATGGATTGCTATAAGCAATCTTAACAGATGAAATGGAAACAGAGCTCTGCAGACTGAGTGTACTGATGGTTCACATTATCTAAACTTAAGTAGAGGATGTGTGGGTGGCTCAGTCGGTTAGGCATCTACCTTCAGCTCAGGTGGTGATCCTAGGGTCCTAGGATCAAGTCCCACATCGGACTCCCTGCTCTGCAGGGAGCCTACATCTCCCTCTGCCTCTCTCTCATGAATAAATAAATAAAATCTTTTAAAAAAATAAAGTCAAGTTGACCAAACAAAGAAACTTAGAGATACATGTAACTCCCCTCTTTATATTTATGCATTGAATAAATATTTATGAAGTACCTAATTATCCTGCCTACTTTTAGAAAACTTTAATTTTAATAGTAGACAAGACACAGTTCTTGCACCAAGGGATTTAAGAATCTGTACTCTAATCATGTATACCTTTCCCTGCAATTCTATGGTCGCTGGGTCAATTTAGGTTCTCTCCATTTCTCTCTTAGACGGCTACACTAAGTTTCTAAGTATTTTCTTGATTTCTAGTTTCTGGCCATTGCATACAGTTAGCCTTCTAAAACACAGACTTAATCCGTACAGCTGCCTTGCTGAAAAATTTTGGATGGCTTCCCACTATTTATCTCACAAAGTCACCGTCTTACCTCCTACCATTCCCCCCCTGAATCTTTGGTGCTTGTCAGATTTGTTTATTTTCTGTTCTCTAACTCCCAGGTGTTTTTTGTTTGTTTTGTTTTATCCTGATTCACTAAATTTATTTTTGTTAAAGATATTCTCAGCCTTCCAAACTCACAAAACAAATTCAGAGCATTTTTTTCAATTCTTTTTCATGTCCATATTCAATGAGTTACCAGATATTACCTGACCTCCCCTAATACGTGTTTCCTTCTCACCATTTTTGCCTTTCCTCTTCCAACATAGTTTTATTTCGTCTCCTTTGAACGACCTCTATGGCCATGTAACTAGTACGCTGTGGGGTACTGCTCAGAACATACCAATCACTCTTTCTGAGTTATCACCCGAACTTGCAGCCTCTATGCCTGCTTTTCTTCTGCATACAAATTATGCACATGCTCAAATAAACCTCTTATTGTTCTCTGAATATCTATAGCTTGTCCCTTTCCACTTTCACTTGGTATACTTCTCCCACAGAATTTTATCACCAACGTCTTAACCTTTCTTCATGAATTGACTTGTCATTTTTCTTCCACAGAACAGTTTCTAATAAAGGTAGCAAATGCTGACCTCTTCAATTACTTAATATTAGTTTTAATTATTGACTATATAAGACATTAAGCAATTTATTGTTTATTGTCCTCTTTTCTAATTATCCGTGACTTATATATTTTATGACTTACACATTTTATGTCTGTATATACTGATAAATCAAAGATTGGCATTTTCTTTCAATTTTTTTTTCTGTAAAAGGCCAGATAGTAAATATTTTCACCTTTGAAGGCCTTATGCCCTTCACAGTAACTATTCCACTTTTTTGTTGTAGCACAGTCAACCATAAAACAATATGTGACTCAAAAGCTTTGGCTATGTTCAAATAAAACTTTATTTCAAATAAACAAGAGAGGCAGGGAGCTGAACTTAGTCTTAGGGCCTTAATTTGTCAATACCTAAGCTTGAGTATCAGTGCCATGTTGGCAGGAAGTATGACTTATGTACATAATATATTTTTTCATAAAATTTCTCTGGTATCTATTACTGTGTTAGACTTAAAGACATTTGGATTCATATGCAGGCTCATCAATGTTTGTGGGACATGTTCTAAAGCGTCAGGAATCTAAATATTTGGAAAGGGAGTTAATCTTCGAAGGCACATCATAGCTGTAGGTAAAGAGACTAAGTAATGTATAATTACAATGTTTTATAGAAGAACCAAATGTTAATTATGCAATCACATAAGACTGATGTATGCTCTGTGAAGAAAACAATATCATTAAAGATAATTTCATATTTCATGCAAACCATGTTTAATTGTAGTACATTTCTCACTAACAAAAATAAATCCTTTAAAACAAAACAATTATTTTATCGATTAAATTCAAATAAAATGTATGCAAATACTGATGCAATATAAAATATGTATCATATTTATTTACATAATAAAATTCTGCTCAAAGCAGAACGCCAGGATCCAGTTTGTTAGATAAGTGGAAGATTCTTCTTTCTCCCACGTAGTTATTTTTTATAATAACTAATATTCATCCTGTTAATAAACATTCTTGGTACAAAATATTTATTAATATAATAAAATAACCTCTATATTATAATTTTTATTTTAGAAAATAATTTAATATTTTAAAAGAAATGCATTTTCAGAAGGAACTTACAATTAAACACTAATCCCCAATTTTATTTTACTTTTGACAAATACCTTCAAATTATAATTTTGACAGTCGATGCTGAAGAACTAGAATGAATTTCTTATTCAAGACACACACATATAGCAAAATACATGCAAGTGAAATGTGTTCTGATTGCTTTAGTTTCACCAGATCCCAGCAACACTAGGAGCTACTTTCATCAAATTATAACATATTTTATAGATTAATTTTATACTGTACACTATTTTTATGGAGTAGAAAATAAAATGTCTAAAAAATCTTATCTGATCTTCCATAAAATATTTGTATTTCAATGAGAAAAATTCTAAAAGCCACAAATACGATTTCCATTTATTTGTGCCCAGTTCTTTTTAAAAGGATAAAACAAACATGGAATATCATGTTATATTTAGTGATGATATGTATCTTAAAATACCAATGAACTTTCAGTTGTTCTAAAAAAGTGATGTTAGGTGTTTTTCTGATATCTTAATTTGCTTGCTATTTATAGTATTTGCTGTATGATTTGAATGAATAAACATCAAAGTTTTTATCTTTATGATAACTTTATAATCACAAAAAGGCTTTCCTATCTAAAACAGTGGATTTCCCCCCCATCCCCCAAAGACTTTTGGGAATGTATGGAGACATTTTTGGTTGACTGGAGATAGTACTGGCATACTAGTAGCCAAGGATGCCAATAAACTTCCGGCAATGCAAAGGAAAGCCCTTCCCCTCCCCCCAACTAGGAATTATCTGGTGGGAAATGTGAACAATGTAGAGGCTGAAAAATCCTGACCTTGGAGTAGAACCATGGATTTAGCATTCAGTGAATCTGAATGAATGCAGGGCTCTAAATCACTTAGGTTTTCATGACTTAGGGAAGTACATCAAACAGCATACAAAAGAAGAAAGAATTCTGATGATTCCTTTCTTACTAATCTTTTCTACTGCTCTAAGGTAGATTGCATATTTTAAAAACAGCAATTTATAATGCAGCTAAACTTACTACCTGCATATAAATTATTTTGCAGGTTAGGTGTTTGATATTTCTATTATATTTTGCTGAAGAAATAATGATAAAAATGGTAATTAAGTTTTTCAGATGAACCAACAAAACCCATTAACTTATAACATGGTTTTAAGATAACACAGGATTTATTAAGAAACTAAATTGGGTCCTAGTTTATATAACTGGTACTGGGAGCAGAGGACTATGTGTTATAGGAAAAAAAAATATAAGCGGATAAAGTGAGTTCCATTCTGTCTTTTTATATCAATAGTTGGAATGAGGGAGCAACACGTCTTTGGCATGTTTCAACTCTCATTTTTCTTCTTCATTGTTCATTTTCCCTCTCTCTTCTACTAGGCTCTCAGTACTGCATGAAGTTATAAGCACCTCATTATAGAACCCTCACAGGGTTACTCAAATCTCAAAAATTCCTCCTTGCCTTGATATCATCTGCCTTTCACTTGACCTCAGTCAGAATCCTCATCTCTTCAAAGTTGTTGATATCAACTACAAGTAAAGGTGAAAGCATTTTGATTTAACTATTTCACACCAGCTTGCCATTCTTAGAAATATTAACATTTTAAAACAGAATTCATGTAAAATAAAATAAATTCCCTTTTGATACTATATAAATATTTGAAATAAAGATATACTACTAGTCAGGGGAGGGGGTGCCTAGGTGGCTCAGTCAGTTAAGCATCTGACTCTTAATTTTGGCTCAGGTCATGATCTCAGGGTCATGAGATCAAGCTCCGTGTTGAGCTCCACGGTGGGTGTGGAGCCTGATAAGATTCTCTCTCTCTGTCTCTCCCCCCCCCTCAAAAACCAAACCAAACCAAACCAATTCAAATCAAATAGGGAAACAATATATTTTTTAACACCGTTAATAAGATGTAGGATGGAGGGTACACATGTACTATATACAGATACAGATATTATGTGTATCTATATATCTATATATCTACATACATATACATCTACATAAATATGTAAATATATGGAGGTAGAGAAATTTGGTTTTTTTTTTTTTTTTTTTTTTTAAATTTTTTTTTTTTTTTTNGTAGGCAGAGAGGCAGGCAGAGAGACAGGGAGAGGAGGAAGCAGGCTCCCTGCTGAGCAGAGAGCCCGATGCGGGCCTCGATCCCAGGACGCTGAGATCATGACCTGAGCCGAAAGCAGAGGCTTTAACCCACTGAGCCACCCAGGCGCCCGAGAAATTTGGTTTTTATGACAGGTAGTTAGATCTTGATACAGCAAACTGTGGAACTGGATGACTTAAGTAATTTGCAAATATTTGAGATTCAACTCTACCACATCGAAACATGGTTTCAAGAGTATTTCTTTTTATTCTTAAATCTTTTTATTAATTTGATAAATATTGCCTATGATTAAATATATTTACAACCCTAAATGAAATCCTTCAAGTTTTATACGTGACTTTGTCCTCTAAAGGAGAAATGATATTATTAATATTCTTAGAATCTGGAATTTTTTTTTTCAAAATAAGATCAGCTAATTTTCTTATAAATGTTGCCAATAAAAGATTCACTTTCCATAGAAATATTTTCCTGAAGCAATCGTAGGTACTTATATCATTTCAATGTTAAAACTACTCTTTGAGAAACAGCCCGCAATTCTCCCTTATATTGTCATAACATAATAGTCAAGTGAGATAAAAATTGATGGAAAGAGTAAAGGTTCTAAAATGGAATACTTTATTTTTATCACAACATGCTAGAAAATGTGCTAAGTGCTTTATAAGCATTATTTCCTTTGTTCTTCTTACTAGTCAGTTTTGTTTATAAAAATAAATAACCCGGATATTATAGAAGTGTATAGTAAACTTAATTTCAAAAGAACTTAAATCACAGATCTATTAAGAGGGGAATGGGTTTCAGATTCTAGAGTATGAGCCTCTACCCATTATACATACTACCCCTCTAAATGAACCATATTCCTTAGACTCATTCATTCTTATAATGATTCATGGATGCTTTACAAAGCAGGGATGTGGCTCGGAGTATATTTTTCTTTTGCATCTAATTAATCTAATTCTTGTTGTAACTGTGAATAAATTCCTCACGTCTCATTCATTTTGTCTCTGGGTTTTGATTTTGCCAAGGGATATTGTCATTAATGTATTATGTAAAATAGTTTGCACATTTGCCAGTCACTCAGTTTCAAGAAGAAAATTGAAAGGGATGATTGGGTCAGTAGCCTGTCCTTGAAAGTAAGATAAAGTGGTTCTTGGAAAACAGCACTATTTATATCAACAAATATATATTGGGCCCCCACTGAACTATTTTCAGAAAGAGAAGTTTCTTCAAAAAGGGAAAGAATCTTGTAATTGGTGAAAGTCTAATAGATAAAGTACTTGCAACACTATATTTAAAGGGAAAATCATATCCTTGGCTCATTTCAGGAACAGATTCCAATCACAGCACCTAAAGAAATACAGAAGAAAACTGAAAACAACAACAACAACAACATCAGAGTGGTGAAATCTTTCTGGATTTAGGGAAAAACTGAACTCCACTTGAATTAAATCACAACTGAAGCTGTGATTAAGAAAACATCTTTGAGCTGAGAGAGGACACAGAGGAAGGCCAACCTGTTGGATGGGAGAAGGTTTGCAAACAAAAGAGAGTTGTACTTTCTCCGTGTTTATAAACAACTGCTCTTATAAAGGGAAGAGAGGGATACTTACTGATGGGTAAAACCAAGTAAGGAAACTTTGTCTGTGCCTGTCTATCTATCTATCATCTACCATCTATCTATCTTTTACTTAATAACATTTATATAGTGCTTAGTATTTGTCAGCTATCTTCTAAGTGCTTTAAAAAGAAACTAACATGTTTAATCTTTCACAATGATTCCATTTGATAGATGAAAAAAACAGGATAAATAATGGTTATGTAGTCAGGATAGGAAAAAGTTAAAACGTGAACCCAAACAGTCTGGCTCTAGTCTTCCTTCCGATTACAACATTACTAAGCTAATTATCATGAAGGTTGTCTTTTTTGTATTTACATTGTGTTACTTAACAACATTGTTCTTTTGTTTAGTAAATACTGTTTTAGTAAAAGTACTTGAAAATTCATAATAATACCCAACGTCAGATATGATCTGATCTACTTATGATCACTAGGACATGTACGAACAACTCCACTGAAATTGTTCTAAATAAAATTATGGCTGACCATCCTCCAAGTTGCCACATCCAATGAATATTCTTATGTCTTTGTCTTTCTTGACTTCTCCAGAATTAACTCTGTTGGCCACTGTCATCTTGAAACATTTCTTAGTTCTTTGTTTTTTGTTTTTGTTTGTTCATCTGTTTGACTGTGCTCTCTTTGGTTCTGAAATTTCTTGGTTCTGCCATTCTGCCTTCCCTTCCTCTCTAGTGTTCATTCTTTTGAAAGCTCTGTCCTTGTCCTTTTTTCATTTGCTATAATATTCTTGGGAAATCTCATCTATTTTCTTGCCTTCAACCTAAAATTGAATGACTACCAAACCAAAGCTCTACTTCTAGTTCAAACTCTCCTTGCCTCTGCAGCCCTGAATATTCAATCATGTCCCAGAAGTACCTCAAATTGAGTGTATCAAAAGTTTATTTTTTGTTTATCCTTTAAACCAGGTATCAGTAGACCTTGGCCTGCAGGTTAATACTATAGCTTAGAAAACAAATAAAGAATGATACTCTGGGGTGCCTGGGTGGTGCAGTCAGTTAAGCCTCCGACTCTTGGTTTCAGTTCAGGTCGTGATCTTGGGATCCTGGGATCAGCCCCATGTCGGCTCTGTGCTCAGTGTGGAGTGTGCTTGAGATTCTCTCTCCCCTCCCCCTCTACCCCTCCCTTGCTCGTGCATGCTCTCTCTCTCAAATGAATAACCAAAATGCTTTTTTAAAAAGAATAATATCCATAACACATGAAAAGTATATGAAATTCTAATTTCTATTTTGTCCTACTCTGACTGTATACCATTATCTATCCTAGGTTTTCATCTGTAAAGTGGAATCACTGCAAAAGATTGAACATATTAGTTTCTTTTTAAAGCACTTAGAAGATACCTAACAAATACTAAGCACTATATAAGTGTTGTTAAATAAATTCCAGATACACACACACACAATTTCTGTCCATAAATACAATTTTATTGGAACACAAATACAATAGTTCATTTTCTATGTGATTACTTTCACACGACAGCTGAGTTGAATAGTTGCAACAGAGACCATATGGCCTATAAAGCCTAAAATACTTACTGTCAGGCTTTCACAGAGAAAGTTTGTTGATCCCTGCCTTTAACCAATCCTGTGGACTCTGTGTCATATTTTGATCATGAAGCCAATTACAGAAACTAGAAAAACAAAGCCATCTCAGATTCTTCCTTTTCTTCCCAATCTCCCCTACTCCACAATTTCTATCACTACTTTTTTTATTGATTTTGTTTCTAAGTGTATCTCACGCATACCATTCTGATTTTACAACAGGCTCCCAGATTTTGGCATCAGCTACCTCCTGATCTACAGAACCAGCCTCCTTACCAGTCTCCTATCTATAGTGCCCTTTCAGGAGTCCATCCCTCGCACAGATGGAGTCAAGTCTCTAGCACCCAAATCTGCTATTTTCATTCCGTTGACCAAATATTTAAAACTTATTTATTTGGGCACCTGGGTGGCTCAGTGGGTTAAAGCCTCTGCTTTCGGCTCAGGTCATGATCCTAGCATCCTGGGATCGAGGTCCGCATCGGGCTCTCTGCTCAGCGGGGAGCCTGCTTCCTCCTCTCTCTCTCTGCCTGCCTCTCTGCCTACTTGTAATCTCTCTCTCTGTGTCAAATAAATAAATGAAATCTTTAAAAAAATAATAAAACTTATTTATTTAAAACTTATTTACTCCTTTACTTAGGACCGTGGTTCTTTAGGCGACATCAGCATCCCCTGGGAACTTGTTAAAAATGCAAAATCTCAAGCCATACCCCAGACCTAGTGAACCAAAACCTCTTGAGTGCAGCCCAGAAATCTGTTTTTGTGATGCCTGCAAGTAATTCGGATGCACATTTAAGTGTGAAATCATTAGAACCACCCATCCTAGAGGACAAAAATGAAAATTCCTTGAAAGGACCATTTAAACCCCACCATGGTCTGAGTCCTGCCCAATCTGTTTCCCATTTATTCCCTCCTTACGTCTAGCAGCTTTGACCAACAAATGAGTAAACGAAGCCCCAGAAGTTAATTATTTGCCTCAGCAGACAAGTCTAGTGAGTGACAGAAAATGGGCTGAACTAACCAAGGGTCTTTTTGAGGACCTCATCTTACCCCTTTTAAAATATATTTACTGTACTTTTACATTCAAAATCCATCCATAATAACAGTTATTTTATTGATCTTCATTGTTAAGTTAGTCTGTTTCCCTTCTAGACTATAAACTCCAAGAAGGTAAGAATTAGTCTGCCCCTTGTGCATTATCACCAAAACTTGACTCTATACTGCCATCTGGTGACATGAAATAACAATTCCAAGGAGAAGCTCAAACATGAACTCCATGACTTCTTCCTATAGAGCTTGGAGGTTAAGGAGAGTGTTCTAAGATCACTTTCCTCAAAGTCGAGTAACTGAACAAACATCTTCTGGCTATTAGACCTTGAGGAAATTAGTGTTTGGCTTCCTTAGATTCCTTATCTATAAAACTATGTTACTAAAACCTTCCTCATAGAATTGCAATGAAAATTAGCAAGTGTCAGATGCTAATATTATTATAATTATTAATATTATTATAAAGGACTCAGCTATGTAGTTGACATAAATAAATAAGTGACATTCCCTTACTCAAATATTTTATAATGTAGTTGGGTAAATAAAACAGTGTTAGGAAAATATTAAATAATCATAAAAGCTCTAAGTGCTAAAAGAGCTCCTATGGTGTTAAGCATGAATATGAAGGAAGTGAAATCTGAATTGTGTAAAGATTTATAACTGGTATGTGGCTTTGAAAGGAGAGAGCCTCTCGGAGGAAGAATTTTTTCCTACAAATCTTTGTGCAGATTGAAAGTAATACCTGTAAAAGACTAATAAAAACACAATATAAGTGTATACCTTCCTTATTATTATGAAGTCAGGATGATGATATAATTTTAATTTAATGCTTAATCTTACAAGCCCAGATCTCATTATCCAAACAAAACTAACACATTTCTCAAAAATGGTTTATTATAAATTTTGTTGTTGTTGCTGTAGTTTTTTAATGCACTCAAAATTTATTCAATTAATAGCTGTACTTTACTGATAAAGATATATTTAAATTAGATGGCTTCATAAGTGTTAATTATTCATTTCCACCTTAAAGAAAAATTTATGATTTTGGTGTCCTTGTTTATTATAAAAGTAACAAATATATTTATTTATACATCTTCTCTCTATGCTAAGGAAACAACATTCTCCCATGTGTTTATTCAGTAGGTGGATGTATCAACTACATGCTATAAACTGACAATACATACCATATATAGAAAATAGAGAATTTAAGCTAAAGTGTACAGTTATCAATCCAATCAGTGGAATAGGATGAATATATATAAGTCTCCCAAAAGCATAAGGGGATAAAATGTGATTATCCTAGCCAGTGTGAAACTATAGTACATGATATGTAAAGTTCTTATTCCAAATCTCCCAACATTTTATGTTCAAATTTTTGTCCTCAATCCCTACAGTGGCTGTCAACATAAAACCACTACTTTGTATCCCTACTTTACTCTAAACTTCCTTGTTTTGCTTTTTTGGCACAGGAGAGGTCATATGCACCCCCATGTTCATTGCAGTGCTGTTTACAATAGCAAAGACATGGAAACAATCTAAGTGTCTATCAATGGATGAATGGTAAAAAAAAAATTGGGGTGTGCGTGTGTGTATATATATATATATATATATACATATATACACACATACATATATATATAAAATTTGGTCTCTATACATGTATATATAATATTTAATAAAAAAGGAAGCAAATCTTGTCATTTGCAACAACATGTATGGACCTTGAGGGAATTATACTAAGAGAAATAAGTCAAATAAAGAAATACAAATGCCATATGGTTTCACTTATATTCGGAATTTTCAAAACAACAACAAAATACTGAACTTATAGATACAGAGAACAAATCTCTGGTTGCCAGAGGGAAGAGGTGGAGGTTGGTTGAAATGGATGAAGGGGTCAAAAGGCACAAAATTCTAGCCATAAAATAAATAAGCTATGGGAATGTAATGTACAGAATGGGTGACTATAGATTTTAACACTGTATTGCATATTTAAAAGTTGCCAAAAGAGTAGACTTTTTTAAAGAAAGAAAGAATAAAACCATATAAGAAAGACTATAACTTAATTTTCATTAGATTTAGTGATACTTTCCTTGTCAGAAGGGCTTATGTTCATCTATTTGTTTCTGGCAAATAAGATCATATGACTTTCTAACAACAATAACAACAAAATCCAAGGTTATTAAATGCAGATAAATGTTTGCATATAGAAATATGCATTAAAACTATTGATGATAGGATAGAAATGAACTAAAATTACATTGTCCACTAGTAGATGAATAGTTGAGGACATTTTGATAGTCACATGTGCTGTGAAAATATGTAGTTATTAAGAAGAGATTTATAAGGCATCAGTAATAACAAGGGAGAATGCTAAATATAAAAGGGAAGATACAAAATTTTTTTAAAAATGTGACATTAAGTTTAAAGAGATACAAAGCTTTCTTGGGGCACCTGGGTGGCTCAGTCAGTTAAGTGTCAGACTCGGGCTCAGCCTGGGTCTTGGTGTCGGGGTTGTGAGTTGAAGCCCCACATTGGGTTCCATGCTGGGGGTGGAGCCTTCTTAAAAAAGAAAGAAAGAAAGAAAGGAAGAAAGAAAGAAAGAAAGAAAGAAAGAAAGAAAGGAAGGAAGGAAGGAAGGAAGGAAGGAAGGAAGGAAGGAAGGAAGGAAGGAAGAAAAAGAGCTTTCTTAATTTAGAAAACAATGAAGCATGGACTGGGGGGTTGGTCATGATCATTGGGAACCTGGGTTTGCCTTTGATGAAATTTATTTCTCTGAGCCAGCTTACTTCACTTCCCAGAGCTTCAGTTTCCCCTTAGAAAATGAAAACAACTATCTTGTTAGGTGGTTCTAATGATTAGGGAAAAAAGGTGATAACTAAATGGTACATAGTAGTTCAATAAACAATGATAGTTTTATTACTGTGATATTCAACATCTCTGTTGAAACAACTACAAGAAAAAATGTCAGGATGTGTTTTGCTCTGGGAGCTGGGAAAATGGGTGTACATTTGAGAGTAGGTTTGATAGTCTCGTCATCTGACTACATCTGAATTCCGTTGACAGATCAACTATATTGCTCTTCTTTAGAGCTGTGATTCACATTTTTTTAAAGATTTTATTTATTTATTTATTAGAGAGAGAGGAGTGAGAGAGAGCATGAGAGAGGAGATGGTGAGAGAGAGAAGCAGACTCCTTGTGGAGCTGGGAGCCGGATGGAGGACCCGATCCTGGGACTCCGGGATCATGACCTGAGCTGAAGGCAGTTGCTTAACCAACTGAGCCACTCGGGTGCCCTGTGATTCACATTTTTATTGGCATTTTTCTTTAAACAAATTGCTATGATATAGAAAAGTGTAATGTTAAACCAGATATGAATCATTTAAATATGAGACAATATGTATTCAAAAAGGACTCAAAAAAAGTAATGAAACCTGAATTTCAATGAAAGGTTAGGAAAATGATATGATTTCAACAACTCTTACTTTTTTTTTTTTTAAAGACTGATTTATTTTTTTGAGAGAGACAAAGACAGAGAACAGGGGGAGAGACAGAAGGGGAAGGAGGAAGAAAATATCAAGCAGACTCCTTGCTAGCACAGAGCCCAATGTGGGCTTTATCTCATGACTTCTAGATCATGACCTGAGCTGAAATCGAGAGTCGGACACTTAACTGACTGAACCACCCAGGAATCCCAATAACTATTACTTTTTAAAATTTGATTTACTTAAGCATATAAACACATAGCACTGATTATATGTGATACACTATTCCAAGAACTTTTCATATATTTATGTATGTTTAATATATTTGTATTACATGAATATCAAACTCTCTTACTAGATCCTATGATATAGACCCTATAATTTTCTCTAGTTTGCAGATGGAGAAACCAAGGCCTAAGGAAGCTAAGTAACTTGCCCAACATCATACAACTAGTAAATCATAGGATTGGGGTTTGAATCCAAGCAGTTGAGCTCCCAAGGTCATGCCATTAAGTTCAGCTCCCTCATACCATGAAAAAAAAAAAAAGATTTAAAATACCCACAATTGCTCCTTTATACTGAATATGTTTAAGCTTTGTTTCTTGTTAATCCCATAGAAAAATAACATTAGGAACCAAAGGATCTAAAATACATTTCCTTTCTTTAAAAGTTTTGCTTAACTGTTCAAAAACCAACCTGGAAATTTATGTACAAGGTGAACATATGATAACTGGTATTAAAACATTCATTAATTTCCTACTTGGAGGATTAGGTAATTTCAAGGAATACTTCTAACCTTTATTTATTTAATTTAAAAGACATATTTCAATTTTTCAGCACTGAATGACATGTATTTTAAAAATTAATTATTTTTTCATGAACTTAGCATTATTATTCACCAGAAAACAGGGGGCTATGATTATTTTACTTGAGTTAACACCGAACCTTTGTCAAACTTTTTACACAATTCTACCCTGGTAATAAAATAGTCAATACGTTCCTGCATCTTTTTAAACATTTTCCCCCCTAGCAGTGGAAGTGTTACTTCACTGAAGCAGATAAACAGGATGGATAATGATTGTTACATGCTCACTGATCCTTATAATGGGGAAAAGTAAAATGTTCTCTGATCATTCTCAAAATTGGAAACTGACTGAATTTCATTTAGGAAATAGCAAGGTCTCACTACAGGTGACATTCTCTAAAGGTATATAAAGACAGAATATCTGCCCTGAATCCTCTACGTTAAATCAGATCCATACAGTAAAAACTTCCTTATTTTATGCAGGTTGTAGGAGTCTCATATAAATCATCTTTCAAGTTAAGTAAAGATGTCAAGAAAATCTCCCCACCACCAAATGAATTACAGTAATCTCCCCTGATCTGGGGAGGATATATCCCAAGTAGATGCCTGAAACCAGGGATAGTAACCAAACCCTATATATACCATGTGTTTTCCTATACACATGCATCTATAATACGTATCTATGATAAAGTCAAATTTATCAGTTAGGCACAGTAATAGATTAACAACAATAATTAATAATAAAAAACCCCAACTTTAATAGTATACTATTCATAACATATGTAAATGTGGTATCTATCTCAAAATATCATATTATACTCACCCCGGCACTTGTGATGATGTGAGATGATAAAATCTCTATGTGATGAGATGAAGTGAGGTGAATGACATAGGCATTGTAACATAGTGTTAGACTACCATTGACCTTGTAATGATAGTTCAGAAGGAGGATCTTATGCTTCTGAACCATGGGTGACTGTAGAGAGTGTAAGCATGGAGGGGGTGTACTGTACATTGACTGTCTTACTTTCCTTTCTTTATATATAAAAATGTGAGAAGAACTTGAAAGTATCATTTTCATTTCCACTCTGTCACTTTGCTTGGGCTCATGTCCATGTGGGCAAATCAGACAGTTAGAAAATGAAAATACATTAATCCTATTTTGAGGAGGGGAATGCTGTAATACATAAACCCAGGCCATTTTTCATGGTCCAATTCATTTAAATTACTCTAAACATAAAAATTACAGAAAAATACCGGTCTGGGCACAAAAATATTTAAGTACATATTTTTGCATTTATAAAAATTAAAACCTATCCTATGTTTGTCATCAACATATAGTGTTTATGACTAGATACTCTCTCATGCTAAAGAAAGTTTTTAGAAAAGAGCATCCTTTTCTTATTGTACTAGTGGTCTATTGCTGGTCAGAATCATGATTTTCTGCTTTACTTCAATTTAGTTAAATCCAATATATGTACTGAATGCCTATTAAACACAAAAGTGACTAAGCTGTATTTTCTCCCCTTAATATCCTCATGTTGTACAGATATGTAGGATGAAAAGAGCAAAAAAATTATAGGTGATAGAAAAGGATTAACATAATTGCTCATATGGTACATGGTGTATAGAAACTCCCACATGACAAAGAAGGATCTCTTATATAAGAAAATTGAAACAGAAATTGAAAGTATCTGGGAAGGAAACTAGATTCAATCAGACTCTGTCAGAAAGAAGGCACAGAAAATTTTACAAATGAGGAAATTCTGGTAGAAGAAATAGTATTGATAGAGAATGAAGGTTGAGTATTGAAGAAAGAAAAAGGATAACAGTGGAATTTATGGACCATAGAGGTGAGCATTTTTAGTCATGTCTAGCTGTAAAGAATATAACAAAAATTTAAAATACAGCTTGAAGTGAGGTCCATAAGACCAGAAATGCTAAGGCATTTCAGGAAGTGGAAGATCTGACTACTACACACTGAAAGAGGGAGAAAAGGAAAAAATGTACCCTTTCGGGAACAGTTGTCATCTGAGCATCAGATGTCTCCAGTAAAAATATGTTAACGATAAGGAAACATTATTTACATTGGAATGAGATTCTCAGAGGTTATGGTACACACTGTAAAGGGGAAGCCTCCATCAAGAGGTATAAAAAGATGAGCTGATGTTGCACCAAATGGCTATACTATCCAGGAGAAAAAAATAAAAAGGAAAAAGAAATGTAAGACTTAGAATTAAGAACATCAGGCAAGGATTGAGTAGAAGAAAAGAAATCACAAAGCCAAGATGGAGATTACAATTGAACCAAAATGGAGAACACATGGGGAGAGACGGCACTCAGGCTCATGTGAACTCAATTCTCTTAAAACAGAAAAGATCAAGGAGATGTTCCATTTTTTTCTCTTTTAATTCACCGTTCTTTCTCCTCCCAATATAGTTCACAGGGATCATTTGGGGGAAACATCAATGTGTCCTTGGTGTTCTCATCTAATTTTCTGATCATAATCAGGTGATAGATTCCAAATCTGAAGACCTTCTACAACTTCCCACAATATCCTTTATTGATACAAGCAGTGACTAAAAATGTGGGGACTTTGTATAAAACCCTTAATTTCTAAGATTTCTTTATTGAAAGAAATGACAAGGGAAAGAAAAAAATATTCTGAACTAATAAAAATAAAGACTGGAATCACTTCTACAACACAATATACAAAAAATATTAATGACTTAATGTGTAGAAGTTATTTTACAGTTCAAATATTATATAATTAAAGTGAAAATACTTTTTGGGTGGTTAATTCACCAGCAGCACTTACCCTGGGGCTGACGGCTGGGGTGATATATCTGAAGGTCAAATGGCTGTGCACTTGTCTTCTGAATCACGCTGACATTCTGCCCTGTCCACTTATTGGCTTTTGACAATGTGTTGGTCCTCCAGTCTGTCCAGTAGACCTCACTCCCATATAAAGACACAGCAAAGGGATGGGAAAGGTATTCATGACCCCGGATGATTTCTATCATGGCTGTTCCATCATAGAGGGCTGAATAAATAGCATCTGACCTACAGAAACATAAATATATTATCAGAACTTATTCAAATAGTCCAGTGATGTTATCATATTATTTAGATAAATGCCTGAGAAAATATTTTATAAAAATGTTTCATGGGTCTGTATCTGATTTGTAGAAAGAAAAAAAAAGTCTATCATAGCAAAAATAAACAAAAACAACCACCAATTTCAAAGTGTGCATACACAATACATGCATGTTAGGGTATCTTTTGAGTTTAAAAATACTATGAGAAAGCTAACAGAAAATACAGAAGAAAAAGATCACCTGGCATCTGTCCAAACTATCCTTTTTTCAAAGTGGTCCACAGTTAGTCCATTAGGCCAAGCTCCACTTTTCATGTCTTTGTAGATGGTTTTTCTTCCAGCGCCACTCATAGAGGCAGATTCAATGCGAGGAAAATTGGCATCCCAGTCTGTCCAGAAAAGAATTCTGAAGAAAAATAAATAATGCTATTGTTTCAGCCATTGAGTTCACAAATGTTTACTGAGTGCCTACTATACGCTAGACACTGGCAGGTAAACAGTCTCAAAAGAAACAGATGTATTATTATCCACCCACTTGGGGCTTAGAGTCCAGTGGGGAAGACAGACTAAATAAACACACGAATATATAATTGCAGATTCAAAAATATGCTGAAGAAAATTTCCGTTTTGGGAGAAAATGGTAGGTAAGTGATCTACTTAGAGAAGGTGATCAGGGAAAAAAAAAGGACTTTGAGGAAACTGTATTTACATTGACTCTAAAATATAAGTAGAACAGTATAAAGAGCATGACAAGCAAAATAAACAGCAGATATGAAAGCCCTAACGGGGGGAGAAAAAAGTGGGTGATTTGAGGAAAAGAAATAAGACCAATGTAGTGAGTAAGGAGGAAAAAGGAAGAGGATGGATTTGAAGAGTGCAACCTAAAGGGTTTTGTAGGCTAAGGTGATTATTTGGGATTTTATTCCAAGGGAATAGGAAGCATATTTAAGCAGAGGTGAAACATGATATCATATATAAATGGATGATAGTGAGGCAAGAGTATGGCATATCAGGTGGTTATTTTAAAGGAACAGCCAAGGATGACAGTGGTTTGGAGTATGGTCGTGGAAGGGAAGAAAAGTGAATGGATACTGGAAGGTATATTTGGAGGTGGAATTTCCAGGACTATCTGATGACTGAATATAGGGAAATGAGGTAGAGAACAAATCATAGGTGACTGTGTTTCTTGTTTCAGTAAAGCCAGAGTAAGGGCAAGGGAGAGAGTGTGCAGGGGAATCCATAAGTGAAATGGGGAAAATGAAAGAGGAACAGATGTCAAGACCTGGGAATTGATTGTGGTTGGATGTGAAGAGCAATCAAAAGTTTACTTTCAATTTTTTTTTTAAGCTTAAGATTTCAAGACATCTAAAGGGAAGTTTCCAGGAAGCTGTGTAGTATGCCAGGGTGAAGTTCAAGGAAGAAGGCAGGGCTGGAGACATGAATTTGGAAGTCATGAATATGGAGATTCACAGCAATGAAATAGATCATATGACAGAAGATACAGAGGGAAAACAGAGGAAATCATTATACTTTGATAATACAAACATGCAACTGTTAAAACACCATTTTTCATATGTTAAAGATCATTAGTTTTTTTAAACCAAATATTATTTGAAACTATACAAATTCATGGTGCACAAACAGTTCCACACAATGGGTATTAAGTGCCTCGTGTCCTGCATTTGGTTTTTAAGGCTATTAGGCAATGAATGTTTTATGTTCAATTGACAGTGGTTTAAACTGCTAATGCATGTTTCTAAGGTATATTTAATACAGTTACACAATAACTTCACAGTCATAACAACTGGCTGTATTTTTTAAGTGCTCACTATATGTTAAATACTACTTTCAGTGCTTTATAGATTATCTCATTTAATCAATCATGAGGCTATGGCTAAAGTTATCTATGTTTTAGAGATGGGAGAACAAGCTTAGAGGAGTTAAATTACTTGGGCTACACAGCAAGCATGTGGCAGAGGGAGATGGAAAACTGGGCATCCTAACTTCTGCTCTGATGCTTTTAACATCGAATTCTTTACTGTCATGCCACTAAATAAAATTGCAAAGGGAAACATCTGGCAGAGGATAGGACCATGTTTGCTAATCAATAAATTGTAGTTGCCTTTTCTACTTTCATAGCAGAACCCAATGAGTAGCATGGTGATTTGGGAAGGGAGAACTCACAGGACTGAAGAGATAGTGACAGTCTAGTGAATTTTCCTTTTATCAGCTCTGAAAACATTTTGGTGAGGAATGGTAAAGTTACTGGTAAAAATGCCTTTGTTCTTCTCTACTATTTTATATAATTTTGCTATTTTTCATTCTATATTTTGGACGATCCTTAAGTATATGAATGTGGTAGATTATCTTGGAAAATGAAATAATCCTCTGGAACAAAATTCAAAATACAATTCAAGCTATCTTCTTTTTAAAAAAATATTATCTATATTATCTTTATGTAAGGAGATACGGAGCGATGTAAACTAAGTATTCATCATGACTTGAATTTTTGAGAAGTATATAGTCTGTTTTAAGACAGGGGGATTTGAAATATGAAATGAATAAAAGACAATTCAATATATTATACAGTAAATTTAGTAAGTACATGTGTTAAAAGACTATGGTGAATAGAGAAGGAAGATGTAGACGTTCTTGATAAGAGATGTAGCTCAGACAACTCTGAAACACGGGCAGCCTCAAAATGTTACTAAATAATTATGCCAATATATGTGTCTGTGTCAAGACAGGTATCTGTCACTTTCTCCAGCATATTTAATCTCAGACTCCATTTTCTCATTTGTAAGTAAAAACTAACTGTACGCACTTATCAAGAGCATTTGATGAGGTGCTGGATGTAAACAATTTAGCACAAGGGATGACTAGGTCACAGAAAAGATTTGTGCTTACACGAGCATGTCACACACACGGTCATAGAAATGATTTTTTAAATGCAAAATTTCAAAGTTTTTCCAAATTGTTAAGGAAATGGAGAGAAAGTGAGACAGAAAGAGAATTAATACTATTGTTCAATGCTTAAATAACACACCAGCATGTATGTGAAGGTAGAATAGTTTTATAAGTAAAAGCCACAAGAAAAGGATTCAGAGGAGTAGGTCATAGGATTGGGTTTATCTCAAAGAATATCTCTCAAAATCTGAGTTTATGTTAAAAAAAAAAGTTTTAGTTTCATGGGCAGTGTTAGAGGAGTTTCCTGGTCCTGGTATGGGATCATATCCACAAAAATAATACCCAAATTATTCATAGTTTAATCACTAATATTTGAATAAATTAAGTAAACTACTGAGAAAGAATAAAACTCAGTAATATATCAGGGATAATGTATTGATAATTATTGAAGCTGGGTAATGAACATGAGGAAGTTTATTATATAATTCATTCTATTTTGTGTTTTTAAAGATTTGTATAATAAAAGTTTAAAACTGCAAATAATTCAAAATTAATACAATAGGTAATTTTTTAAGAATAATAAAAACACCAGAGGACATTTATAAAATTTTATAACTAGATATCTTTTTTTCCTTAAAAGACTAATTTTTAAAGATTAGATTGTTTTATATGAGAAAAACTATCTGGAGATATCAACATGTATATACACATACACATATTACTTGTAAGTTACCTAATATATAACATGTTGCCATAAAGGGTAAATGGAATGAAGATGAATTAATATAAACTTGGTAGGCTCTTCAGTTAAGTAGTTGAATGTCTCTAAAACAGTGAATGAAGTGAATTACGTGTCTCACTACAAATTTAATTTTGGATGCACACATCTTTTCACTGACAGCAGATTCTTGTCAGTTTCCCTTTATACTTAGGATTTAAAAAATAAGATTTAAAAGAGAAACAATACCAACATAGCATCAATCAAATTTATGTGGTATCTTGACAGACAAGGTAGAGTAGAGAGATTTGCAAGCTTAAAAAAGATTAGGAAAAATAATTACTGAAAACAAACGATGAATTCAAGAATGATAGCTAGTCTGAGTATCTGTGGATAAGCCACCATGAGATCTAGGCAAGGCTATAATTCACACTCTGGATTGATGACCCAAAGACTTCTGAGCATTGTCTTTTGCCTGAATAACAAGTGGAAAACTGGTGTCTCTCTTGTAACTTTCTACCTAGTTCTGTATTATGTGGTTGTGGAAATTCCAACGCACACATCAGTATCTCTACAATTCTGCATTCTATTTTGTAGGTTTACCAGAAGTAGGCACTGTAGACTCTCAAGTATGTGTTTCCAGTGGACCATAAAAGTATAGCTTGGGATAATTTGAAAAATTCTAAAGTGATTCCTTTATTTCTTCACTAAACATGGGAGCATTAAGCTGTTTCTTCTGTAATGCTCACAATGGCCCTAATCTTTCATCAATTTAAGTGGGGAAATTTCCAATACATTTTATAAAATAACATGTTCTAGAATTAATTCCCCTAAAAGTGTTCTTAACTTCACCATAAGTCAGTTTACAATCAATTTAAAAAGTTGATTTCAAGGATCATCGTTTCATAAAATTCTAGGCACCCTTTTGTATACTTTATAATGTGGTATTTTAAAAGAATCATTTTTCCCCTTATTACTTTCTTTTTATGGTTAAAATGTATTAGCATTTCAATGATTGCATTATTTCTTGAAATACACAAAGACTGAATATCTCTTCTTACAGGACGTATGGAAATATTCAGCCACAATTGCTTTAAAATAAAAAAGAGACTACAGTCTAGTGATTCTACAGTTCCTGCTTTCATGGGCTAGTGTGTGTCAGGATTAAATTGGGTCAATGGACCATGAACAACTTGTATCATTACAGGCATGAAAGGGCCATTATCATCTATCAGATCAGGCTGCAGAAGGTGAAAATAAATGATCTTGGCAAAAAACGAGGATACTTATCTACAATCTTTAGGTCTTCCAAAAGCAACAACGTCTTTATTAGTTTCATTTAGGAACATTCCCAGATAAAATTAAAATTTTAGTTCGATGTTTCACTAATCTTCACAATTACTATATCTGCTTTCACAAATTGCAATTGCTATAGCAGAGTCCAGTTATTATGACAAATGAAATCTAAACACGCAGTGGAGAACACCAGGTGGCTGCACAAGTACAAAGGCAATGAAAGTTCAAGACCTAAAGTGAATGGGAACTCCCTGGTGCTTCTTACAACCTAATACTAAGCTTGATGTTCAGAGGAGATTCATGGACTCATTCAGGTCACCTTAGCAATAAGTGTATTCCCTTAAAATGGAATGGGAGAAAAATGGCTCCTCCCCAAGACTTCCATTTACCGTCTTGGAATAACTTCTCACTTGGGATATTGGGTCAAAACCCAGAATGCTAAAGGGATGTGGCAGGATGGCAAATATGTTTTATAATGTAAAGTGAAGGCCTGTGTATTTTATGCCTGGGACAAAGTAGTTGATTAAAAACACTTGTTTCTTGGCATCTGTAAAAAAGGTCACAAAGGACCTTCAGAGCTGAAGGAAACTCACATGATGTAAACATGTTTTATTGGTCTAAAGTTATAGCCCATTTTTTGTTGTTGTTGTTTTTGATTTTGTTATCGTCCTTTTTGTTTTTCCTCAGCTGTGAGGGCGGTGGCTGGTTGCAAACTTGTTCATTTTTTTGTTATTGGAAACAAAGTTTACAGTATTTACGTATTAGCTGTCTTTTACTCTATACTTTACTCTTTCCCGTTTATCCTTGAGTTTTGTAAGTTACATGTTATCAAAAAGTCTATGCATATGCATGTATTAATTTATTTAATAAACGTTTATTCAGCACGATTATATATACTAAGAGTGGGGGAGGATTTCATAGACATGGAATCATGTCTTGCCATTAGACTTTGTTTGCCATTAGAAAGCTTATGATGTAGTAGGAAATATAATAGTATTCACAGAAACCATAATTCTAAAAAAATTATCCAGTAGATTTATCCCAAAATACCTATTTTTTAAAATTTATTTTTATTATTATTATTTGCCCCAGGGGTACAGGTCTGTGAATCATCAGGCTTACACCTTTCACAGCACACACCATAGCACAGACCCTCCCCAATGTCCATAACCCATCCACCCTATCCCTATTCTCCAACCCCCCAGTATTTATATGAACTACATGTCTTAATTGTATCAATCCACTGAAGAATAATTTTTAGCAAAAAAAATCCTATCATATCAGGACACCTGAACTTGTCAACCTTTCAATTTCTTCCTAGAGTTGTATGAACTAGTACTGCCTTTTGAGTTTTGATTATTTATACCAAAAATGATTTTACGAGTATATTTCTTCACTCATTTTCCAAGGAAAAAATTACTACCACTGTAATTATTTTAATCAGCTGTACAATTTCATAGTAGCAATTAGTAATAGAAGGCATCGACTTTCTCAGAAGCATTATCAAGTTTTCCTACTCACAGGCTGGCATTCTATTCTAACTTTCAACTCTTAGAGGATATATTACTTCTGAAGATCTTATGTCACTGGAAAAGTATCTGATATTTTCACTTAAATAGTATTTGTCGGTAGTGTGTTGTCTCTAATTTTTTTTTCCTCCTCTCAGGTAGGATATTCTGCAAACTGAGTGAGATAATTAATTTTATCCTAAGCACTATCAGTTCAAAGCTATAGAAAACAGTTTCAACTCTCAGACTTACTGCTTTCTTTGGTCAGACTGTTTTCAAAGCTTTCATGTGCCTGCTTCGTCCTTTTTGTTGTGTCTTGTTTTTCTCTCTGTGTGCCATCTGTAATTTGAGAGCACTCACAGCTTTCTACCATGTCAGTGTATAAACTAAAACCACAACTTTCTCCAAAATATCACATTCCCTTCTACAGAAAGTTTCCCCTGTGTATAAGGTGCTGGTACAACTTTGGTCTACTAGGTGAAAATTTCACACTGGTAGTTGTTACATTGAGGGTAAAACCCCTGTTGGTAATGAACTTTTTTGGGAAATAAAGGGTCAGGATCAGGAAGTTACTGGTAATCTCAGGTATTCCTGTTTTAAAAAAAGGAATTTCTCAATAAATATAATGTATCTCTTCCTCGTGAACTGTTATTATAGGAATTAATGAATGAAACGGGCAAAATGTAAACTGTGTAAATGAGAGAACCCATCTCTAAGCTAAAAGATACAGCTACTGCTTTGCTCCTTGCTGCCAGATCTCTGTTTTTTTTCAAAAGCAGCCAGAAATCCAGGACTATATACAAATTGCCTTAATATTTTAAGTTTGGTCAAGTAATAAACAAATTTAAAACACTATAGAGGTAAAGGAAACATAGTGATGAGAGTTGCCTGTTTGGAACCCTGTTCTAGGCAAGGTGCATTGGTCCTTTAATTTCTGTGTGTGAATGGAGGAAAAGAACAAACTTCCTAATCCACTGATTTCTATACGCCTGAATAAACCAGAGCATCAGCCAGAAACTGTGGTCAGGAAGGTGACTTCAACACAGGCTCCCTTTTCTCTCTTCTGCATTTTATTAAACTCCCTCCTGGCTGATTCCCCTTCCTCATCTGGACTTTGTATTATCTGAACGTACAGAGACAAAAAACTAAATTAATTAAAATAAAAATGGATTTTAAAAAATTCTGATCTACTAACCTTTAGTCTTGACAATGGTTTTAGATTTGCAAAATGATTACTAAGGAAATAAATAATTAACAGTGATAACATAGTATTCTCATCTATATCACTTACATATTATCTTCCGCATATTTACCATCTCCTCAAAAACAACCAAATGATAAAGATATCATCCTTGATTTACAAAAGAAACAACTGAAATTTAAGGGAAGATAACAGAGTTGAGTAGATTCTCCAGAGAATAAGTGAGTGAGTAGAAATCGGAACCTTCATTTTCCAGTATCTCTCTTCTGCTCTTCCGCCGAGGAACACAGAGGGGAAACTAGGGCCAACGAGCTGAGTTACTCAACATTTGACCTTGTTTTCAAGAATCATGTGCCTTAGTCATCCCAGTAGTCAGTGTGTCATCACTGGACTCCTTCAAGCTTATCCTAATTTTCTTTTAAACTGACTCCAAGTACTTACAAAATACACAAGAGGTGATACGGTTAACATGTGTGACTGTTTGTGCCAGAGACTGGTCCTGTGGTTTGCAACCATAAGAAACAATTATAGCATCTCTTTGCTCAGGTCACAGAGAAATTCATTAAATTACTGCTTCAAAATTGAGATGTAATAGCTTTCAATAGGACCTAATGTCCATATTTAGAAAAAAGATATTTCTATCCTCTAAAAGTACCTATATAAGCAATCTTATAACCAAATTTACACTAATAAACTTAAATTGATCAATATATATATTATATATACACACACATAGACATACATATAACATAATTACACCTATATACACATATACGTACTTGCACAAAATAAGCAATCTGACTCATAATTTATGAGAGAATTGAATTCAATATTCATTTAAAAGATTATTTTTTATACCAAATTGAATCTATAAAAGGCAAACTTCTTTACCCATATCTTGGGTCCAAAGCAATGGCCCTGGGGTGTTCCATGGCTCCGGCAATTAGTGTAGTTCTTAAGGAACCGTCGAGTTTGGCCACCTCAATTTGGTCCAGATTGCTGTCTATCCAGTATATGTTGCCCGCTATCCAGTCGACTGTCAGTCCTTCTGGGGTAGCCAAGCCGTGCTCCACAACCACTTCTATTGCACTGACCCCTACAAAAAAAAAGGCAACCAACACTTGTACCCATTCAAGGAACAACGTGTTACACACACACACACACACATGCACACACACACAAAAGGCCTACTTAACAGAAGTACAGAGTTTTGAAGTATGGAATTTCAAAGATACAGTGCAAATGTGTTATCTGGCATGATGGAAACTAAGAAGACTCCAAATTTAGAATTACTGATCTTTCCTACCAGAAATTTTTAATTTCTTAAGCCCTTTCAGTGACAGTGAAATAGAATTTTTAAATAACTCTGAGGTTAACAATAGGGTTTAGATTTCAAAGTTATTCCTTGTTTCTGACTTTTGAAATAGAGCACAGGATTTGGGGAATAAGAATGATGTGCTTGCTAAAATTAGTGCAATTTAGTATCAACATTGATCTTCAGGGGTAGAATAAAAAGAAAATGTCCCCCTGGGGCAACATGCATTATAGCTAGTTAGATGCCACCCTTTTCTGAAGCATGAGAGAGAAGGTAAATTTACTGCACTTACCCTCAATAAAGATAAGCCCCTGGGCGCCTGGGTGGCTCAGTGGGTTAAAGCCTCTACCTTCAGCTCAGGTCATGATCCCAGGGTCCTGGGATCGAGCCCCACATCAGGCTCTCTGCTCAGCAGGGATCCTGCTTCCTCCTCTCTCCTCTCTCTCTGCCTGTCTCTCTGCCTACTTGTAATCTCTCTCTCTGTGTCAAATAAATAAATAAAATCTTAAAAAAAAAAAAAAGATAAGCCCCAATCACACTCCCTGCCCCTTCCTGGGCCATAAAACTTTCGGGATATAACATGATTACAAATAAGAAAGGAAGGCATTAATTTGGTCTAAATAAAAATAAAAAAATAAAATAAATATTTGGTAACGTCTACCAATGATCTATTTATCCATTTCTTAATTTCTTTTGAAATTAAAAGAATTTTTTTAATAGGATAACTCTTCATATTTTACAACATTGCCAATGTTTTTGTTGGACATTTTAACAGCTTTTTTTTTTTAACCCTTAATCATCTAAGCCCAAGGATCTAAATCCATCACTTGAAATCAGTCTCTTGCAACATGCCACAGGACACAAATTCACAGGTGATACTTATACCATGTTTATTATCACTTTTCCAAAATTGCAAAGGTGACTTGAGAAATTCAGATTTTGATAGAAACACCTGGGCTTTGGAATGCTGCTACACAGATCCAATGTTTTCAAAATGATTATTACATATATTTATCTCAGAGACTTGCTACCTAAGAAAAGTGTAGATTAGACAAAAGAGGTAAGACAAATTATGATAAAACATTTAGTTCATAGTAGTGGTCTTTGTGACAATTCATTATTTGCTTAAATTTTGCTGGCAAAATAAAAACACTTTAACTCACAAACATATGTCTACTAGTATGTGGAAAGCAGTAGTTGCTTCTTACAAATATTTTTCTTCACCAAATATCCATGGAAAAGCTCACAATTTGAAAATCGTATGCATAGCACAGGCTTCCACCATTCATTCCCCTCACTCAATGTATTTTCACACATAAACTTAACATCTCTGGTTTTACATATATGAGGGAGAAGGCAAAGAATGAAAATGCAAAGACTGATCTAAATCCCATCTGATTACAGCATATGTTTCTAGAATTTTCAGTTAAAAATTACCTCCACTTTCAGAAAGCTTGCCCCGGTATATCCTGTCTTCTACAACATCTGTCCAATAAAGCAAACTTTGATTGAAGTGAAAATCAAGTGCTATTGTGTTTCTCAACCCAGGAACAAGTAGACTATAGTCTCTTTTATGAAGATCAATCCTTCTGATCTCATGGCGAATAGAAAAGATGATGAATGCTTCAAAGGGATCTGAAAATAAATTTATTTTTAATAGGCTTATAAAAATATTTATATGTTTTCATAAGTAGAATAAAACACTTTGAGGTCAAGTCCAATTATTTACAAGCATAATTTATTATACAATTCTCTGTTATTCCAGGAGCAATTTCTTTTAATCTAACATTTAAAAGAAATTTGAAAATTTTAGGTTTATATGTATTCATTAAAATAAGGTATAAATATATTTTTAGTCCATGGATTTTTCTACATGATTCTGATTAGAGAATACAAGAATTATCAGAATTCCAAGACAAAATGGGGGTTTTCTATTTCACTAGAGCTTCAGCTGACAATCTAAACCTCAGAAACATCAACATAGGAATTGCTAAGAGTTGACTAAAATGAGAAACGAGTTCTGCTACTCTTAACCCATCACATGCCTACGACCCCATGAAGGAAGAGATCCAATAAAAGAAGATCTCTGTGAAGAGTTAAGGGCTTATAGTTAGAGTGTACTCCCCATAAGAGGGTAAATGATGGCTTTCTCTACAGTCTGACATTTACTAAAATTACATTATCATTTTGGAAATATATGAATTACTGTTGGACATACTAAGATGAGTTAGATATGAATTTTGCTTGATGAATATACATTTTGAGGGAGGGGACCCAGGCTTACAAAGATTTCCCCCCATTTCCATGTTAGTACCATTCCTTTGGGCTTTCCTTTAGGAAAATGTGTTTTACTATTTTAATTCTAGGCACATCCTCTGAATGTGAGCTGCCATCATCGTCTCTTTCCGTGGTGATTGTCTCAAGAGGTGGATGTGAGATCTAAATCAGGCTAATGAGTCTATAAACTTCCAGAGAATATTTCAAGCTGAGGGTAAAGAGTCTCTTTTCTTCTAAGCTCACAGAGCTCTAAGTCTAGTAATGCCAGGGTCCATGCTCTTGTAGTTTGTATAAGTCTACTTAGATATTGTAGTAGAAGAGAAAAAAGCCACAGAGAAGGAAGCAGCAATGACCTGGGAAGGTTCAAGTCCCCAGGCTAAAGATGTTCAAATCTGCAGCTGTAATTATCCCTAAGTCTAGTTCCTTCCTTCATATTCCCTATACATTTCCCACACTTCAGATATGTAAGCCAATCCACTTAACTCCAACTCAGTTTGAACTGGGTTTTTGTTGATTGCAATCAGATTTATTGTTCTTAATCTCCAACCCAGAGAAGTCTCTTTTGGTCAGTTTCCCAATTAAGGCCATTTTTAATATTTTATGCCTCCAAAACCTATTTATTCTCTTTGAAGTATATTTTATTTTTTTTTAATTTTATTTTTATTCTTTGCCCAAGGGGTACAGGTCTGTGAATCATCAGGCTTACATCTTTCACAGCATTCACCAAAGCACAAACCCTCCCCAATGTCCATAACCCATCCACCCTATCCCTACCCTCCCACTCCCCAGTAACCCTCAGTTTGTTTTGTGAGATTAGAAGTCTCTTATGGTTTGTCTCCTTCCCCATCCCATCTTGTTTCATTATTTTTCCCTCCCTACCCCCCACAACCCCCCACCCTGCCCCTCAAGTTCCTCATATCAGAGAGATCATATGATAATTGTCTTTCTCTGATTGACTTATTTCGCTCAGCATAATACCCTCCAGTTCCATCCATGTCGTTGCAAACGGCTGAAGTATATTTTAAAATAGCTATTTATTTGTTGTCATCTACCTTCTTTTCTGGTTTATATGCTTTATTAAAACAGGGATCTTATTTACCTAGCTCATTATGACGGCCCTAGTATCAAGCACCAGGGAGGATATAATACATAACAGGTCTTAAATTTAGAATGGTGCTAACCTAGGCTGTCTGCCATTGGTNATTGGTTTTTTTTTTTTTTTTTTTTTTTGGCCACTGAACATGAATCTACTTCAGTAAGTTCTGCCTACAACATTAAGTAAATGTGTTTTGAATGAACAAATGTGAAACTGATTCCATCTTAAGAAACTAGCTTATAGCTAGTACGGGACAGAGCCCTGCAATGATCAGTAGAGCCACCTACTTAACCTGCAGCTGAATGCATAGTATAAGTAAGCCCAACTTTCTGATCCTCAAAACTTTTTTATTTATAAAATATGTAACATACTGAGTTATCAGAATAACTGATAATTAGAAGTGTGGGTACTTAATATCTTAATAAATGTTTAGCTATTATTATAAGTCTTAAATTTCAAAGATTTCCCAAAGGAATAAGCAAAAGAGATACTGCATAAGAGAAAGGATGGAATGATAATACACCAAAAGGGAGTTGGATATTTCTTAGCATGTGCCAAAGCTAGTGACATTTCAGCTCTGAAGAGCTTCCCCATACTTTGGTTTATAGTTTTCCCTTAGTTAAGTAGTAAATTAGAAGAGCAGCAGATACTTGCTAAAGAAATTTATATCTAATAGCTACTAAGGGACAAAGAGTTTCAAAATTGCAAAGCAATAATGTGCCTCTTCCTTAGAAAAATCACATCAGATAAAGGAAAAAATTCAAAAAAAGAAAGAAAAAAGAAAGAAAAGAAAGAAGGAAGGAAGGAAAGAAGGAAGGAAGGAAGGAAGGAAGGAAGGAAGGAAGGAAGGAAGGAAGGAAGGAAGGAAGGAAAAGAAATGCAAGTTCCACTTTCACTAACACTGGAAGACATCTGTTACCAAAACACCACAGTGTTAGAGGATGCACTAATGAATGCCTTCAATGTATGGACAGTTTCTGAGAGGAAAAGTGCTGGCAGAGCCAATTCTCAAAGGAGGGAGCATAACTAAGGAGCAAATCCTATAACCACTTTTTTGGAAAAAGTGGATGGAAATAACAGCTTGTTTCAGAAACTTCTCTGGGCCCATGGGCACCATAAAGACTGATAAGAATCTGAATGAAGAAACAAACAAGCATGTAATACATTAAGTGAAAGGAGCCAGGTTCAAAACTCTGTAGAGGTGGGATGCCTGGGTGGCTCAGTTGGTTAAGTGTATGCCTTCAGCTCAGATCATGATCCCAGAGTCCTGGGACCAAGTCTTGGATTCGGTTCCTTGCTCAGGAGGAAGGCTGCCTTTCCCTCTGCCTGCCTCTCTCTCTCTTTCTCTCTGACAAATAATTAAAATCTTTTTTAAAAAGTCTACAGATGATATGATTCCATTTCTATGACATCTTGGAAAAGGCAAAACAATAGAGACAGGAAACAGAACAGTGGACACAAGAGGCAAGGGGTGGAAAAGGGCTTGATTAGAGATTTTTAGACAAAAATTGATAACCTTCCTACAAACAACCAAGAAGACAAAATGGAAACAGAACAAAACAAAACAAAAAAGAACAAATGCACACTAGCAACAACAATGAAATAAGATAAGGAATCTGGCAATGAAATTATTAAAAAATATACAAAGATTATATGAAGAAATTTTAAAACACTAATGAGAGGAATACAGACTTCAATAAACAGAAAGGCATGTAATATTATTAGATAGAAACAAAAAAATAATAATGTCCCAAAGAACTTGCTTCTGCCTTGATCAATTTCTAAATTTCCTGTGATGAAAAAAAATGAAAAATACCTATCTTTAAAAATAATACTCGGTAACTCTAAAGATTACATTTAAAAAGTGTGACTAATCAGGAAATTTCTAGGGGAAATATATAATAATGACTAATCAACAGATATTAGGATATAGTACAGTATCTATAAAAATAATTTGAAAAGAAGTATTTTAGTGACATCTGGGTAGCCCAGTTGATTGAATATCCAACTCTTGATTTCAGCTCAGGTCATGCATGAACTTAGAGTTGTGGGATACAGACCCACATCATGCTCTGTGCTCAGCATAGAGTTTGCTTGAGATTCTTTCTCTCCTTCTCCCTCTGCCCCTCCCCTACTCATGCTATAAATAAATAAATAAATAAATACATAAATACATAAATATCTTTTAAAAAAAAGCATCTTGGTACTGACCTATACTGAACTATGCAGCTAAGAAACATGATAGTTTTAGGGTACCTGGAGGAGAAATTAAGTTAGAAAATTTTCTGACTTAATACAAAAAATAATTTCTACCTAGATTAATAATTTTAATGTAATATATGACACTTGAAAGTCTTGGAAGTAAACATAGAATAATTATTTTTAGAACTCTAGAATGAGAAAAGCCTTTGTCCATTTGACACAAAGCATAGAAGACCTAAAGAAAAAAATGATTTTTAATATATATTAAAAAATTGTAGGAGAAAAAAACAAGTGACAAACTGCATAGACAATATACACACATTTACAATATAATAAATGACTAAATTTCTTTTGTATATGTATATATGTAAATGAGCTCCTATAAATGAACATAATACTCAAATAAATAATAGGCAAAGGGTATTAAACAGATAATTCAAAAAAAGGAAAATATAAACAACTTTTAAATTTTAAAAAGTGTACAATTTCAGAAAATGATAAATGAATTTTAAAACATGAAAATGTTTGATAAGACACTATATTGATTAAAATGTAGGCAAAGATACTCTGCTATACTGATAATGTAAGTATAAACTGTTATAACCTATATAGAGAGTCAATGGGCAATATCCATCATACACACACACACACACACACACACACACACGCACATTGATCAACTAAGTTCATTTGTAAGGAATTACTCTAAAGATATAGTTTTATATATGAAGAATGGCAGATGAGTAAGGAAATGCTTTTTGATATTATTTGTAGTAGCAAAAGATCAGAAACAATAGAAATGTTTATTACCACATAACTGGCCAAATAACTTATGGTACATATGGTACAAGGTCATAGGGCCACATAAATTTATGTGATTGATATATATGTACTGAATTTCAAATATTTTGTAAGTTGAAAACAGCAAGATATAAACAGAACATAATCTATGCTACTATTTACAACAAAAAACAAAATATTTTTCTAGACCTATATGAAGGTGAAGCAGAGAATATTTCTTAAAGGGATGCCTGGGTGGCTCAGTCAGTTAAGCTTCTGCCTTTGGCTCGGGTCATGATCCCAGAGCTCTGGGATCGAGTCCCATATCTGGCTCCTTGCTCAGCAGGAAGCCTGCTTTTCCTCTGCCTACTTCTCCCTCTGCATGAGCTCACTTGCTCTCTCTTTCTGACAAATAAATAAATAAAATCATAAAAAGAAAATATTTCTTGAAGGTTTAATGAGGGAATGTTACCTCTGCTATGGGAACTAGTGACTTGGGTTCAGAAGTGGGGAGAAAAGTTTCACTTTACTTTCCATCGATACAATTTTTTAGCACTAACATGTATTTTTTTATTAAGATTAACAATTTTTTTTTTTTTTCAAAGATTTTACTTATCTATTTGACACAGAGAGAGAGAGATTACAAGTAGGCAGAGAGGCAGGCAGAGAGACAGGGAGAGGAGGAAGCAGGCTCCCTGCCGAGCAGAGAGCCCGATGCGGGCCTCGATCCCAGGACGCTGAGATCATGACCTGAGCCGAAAGCAGAGGCTTTAACCCACTGAGCCACCCAGGCGCCCAAGATTAACAATTTTTAAGAATAAAAATTCAAACTAACAATAGAAGGAATTATCATTTCCTTCATAGAAACACTCATAAATAAAATAAAAATTGTTTGGGCATGCCATATATGTTGAGCAAGGTAATTCAGTATGACAAATACTATAAAACATGTTTTGTTTTGTTTTGTTTTTCCCCTTTCGGGAGAACTCAGGTTTCTACTACAGCAATATTTGGGAGATCATTTAGTGCTCTTACTTTCATGCTCTATTTGAGAAAGCAAACTCTCCTAAACCAAAAATTACTGACTTGTTTGTTACATCTGAATGTAGAAAGGAATTCTACAACAGAAAGCCTGGATTCTACTCTTGCCTCTGCTACAAATAAAGAAAAGTCACTAAAACTATAGAGTTCTTCTCTTGATTTTTAAAATAAAATACTTGGGCACCTGGGTGGCTCAGTGAGTTAAAGCCTCTGCCTTCGCTCAGGTCATGATCTCAGCGTCCTGGGACTGAGGCACGCATCGGGCTCTCTGCTCAGCAGGGAGCCTGCTTCCTCCTCTCTCTCTGTCTGCCTCTCTGCCTACTTGTAATCTCTCTCTGTGTGTCAAATAAATAAATAAAATCTTTAAAAAATAAATAAATAAATAAAATAAAACACTTTTGGTGCTACATAATCTAAAGTTTCAAGTGTGAGGAATCTTGAACTTTTTTTCTAAGATTTTATTTATTTGAGAGAGAGTGAGAGAGCATGAGAGGGGAGAGGGTCAGAGGGAGAAGCAGACTCTTCATTGAGCCAGGAGCCCGATGTGGGACTCAGTCCTGGGACTCCAGGATCATGACCTGAGCCGAAGGCAGCTGCTTAACCAACTGAGCTACCCAGGCACCCAGAGTCTTGAATCATTAATTGTATTGTTAAAGAAGCAATATTAATATTAACCAAAATAGGCTTTAAGGCAAATAACTTTTATAGAAATAGAAAGTTCTCTATTATACGATAAGAGATAGAAACAGATAAAACTCTTAAAATGGTTTGTGACTTCATAATATAGGCTGAAAATATATAAGGCAAAATCTGACAGAATTAAATGGAGAAATTGATAAATCCATAATCATATTGTGAGATATTTAACTACAACAAAATTATAATAACAAGATGATTAAAATAACAAAGTAAACAAAAAGCCAAGTCCTCCAGAAATATATAGAAATCTGTGCATCAAAATAGAAGACATGGTCCCTTAAAGCACACACAGAATATGTAACAAAATGGGCATGTTCTAGTCTACAAAGTAAGTCTTAAAAGACAACACATAATCAACCAAATAATGGACACCTGTTCTGAGCGCAGTGGAATTAAATTAAATATCAATTATAAAGACTATTAAGCTCCTCATATGCTTTAATCCTAAAAATAAATGCTAAGCATTTTCTTGACCAACAGGACCTCAATCAGGAATTCAGAAATAAAGAACGATATTATGGCAATAAATGTACAGATTAAGAAGCATGAACAATTAAAATTAATGAAATAGAGAATCAGTTCCTGAATGGTGAAATAAGGATCCAAAAATCCTCTCCTTCATAAGAACAGTGAAAACTCTGGCAAAATGGTGAAAATCACCTTTTTCTGAACTCTAGAAATTCAACAAAGCCTAATAACAACTCAATGTGTGTTTACTCAAGAAAAACTGCTGAATATCAGTATTATGTGGTTTTTTAATATGTGCCGAACCCATTCCCCTGTCCTTAGCTTCATCGTAAATTTAAAAACAAATGGTCCACAAGTTTCCAAAGGGGGCAGATGGATTTGGAATTCCCCCAAAAGTCCAAACTCCAGGGAACTGTTCAATGGGGGAAGAATGACCTTTTTAAGAAAATTTGCTGGGAGAACTGGATTTCCACATTCCAAAGAATGAAGTTGAAACCTCACACCATATATAAAATTTAATTCAAAATATATCATAGACCTAAATATAAGAGCTAAAATTACACAACTATTGGAAGAATACTTAGTAACCCTGGATTAGGCCAAGACTCTGAATAGTCATTTCACCAAAGAGCCTATAAAAATGACCAATAAGTGCATAAGAAGATGATCAACATCATGAGTCATCAGGGAAACACAAATCAAGAACAGGACACCATTTCATATCCCTTAGAATGACTATAATAAAAAAGATGGAAAATGTCAACTGATGGCAAGACTGTGTAGAAATTGGAGCCTTCTTGCACTCCTGGCAGAATTTTAAAATGACACAGCCACTTTGGAAAACGCTTTGGCAGTTCCTCAAAATGTTAAACATTGACTTAATATACGAGCCAGGATTTCCACTTTTATTTGTACACACAGGAGAAATGAAAATGTATGTTCACACAAAAGCTTGTACATGAATATTCATATCATAATTCATATAATCAAAGAATAAAAATTCAAATGCTCATCAACTGATGAATGGATCAATAAAATGGTATATCCATATAATAAATATATTATTTAGGAACAAAAATAAATTAAATACTGATATATGGTAAAACATGAATGAATTCTGAAAACATGTCATATGAAAGAAACCAGTCACTAAAGCCAAATACTATATTATTCCATTATATGAAATGTCCAGACTAGGGAAATCTACAGGGACAGAAAATAGATTAGAGGTTGCCAGTGATGGAAGTAGGGTTTGATGGGGAGTGTATGTATTTAAAATATGGAGTTTGTTTGGGGGAGGGATTAAAATGTTCTAAAAATAATTATAATGGTTGCACTCCTCTGTGAATACACTACCAATCACAGAATTGTGCACTTGAAAAGAATGAATTTTATGGAATATACATTATATCTAAATTCACCCGTTTTAAAAAAAGAAAATATGGTAATGAGTGTGGAAATTTATAGAGAACAAAGAACTGTACAAACATAACTCTTAATCCATTGTTACCTAAGAATCATGATTTTTACCTCAATTCAAAAATCTGTATAGCTATACTCAGCTCTTTAGCTCTGAAAATTATTTCATCTATACAAGGAAAATATAGAACACACTGATATTTTAACTTTTTAAAATTTTCTTCTCTGTATACTTGTGGTTGAATAGAATGCAGAATCCATCTTTTAAAAATTAATAAAGTAATATATAGATTCAAGAATCCAGGAAAAATAACTACAATAAATTAGGAAGAATAAAATACGTATAATTACAGAAATTGCTAAAATAGAGAAGAATATTATCAAGAAATTTGGAACCCATTTGTATGAAAGATGAATAAAATAAAGATAAACCTATGGAAGAATGAATACATCTACTTATGCATGCATATATATATATATATATATATGTACAAATGAATAATGGGAAGGATGAAAATAGGAAAGCAATTATGAAAGATATTCATATTATTCAATATCTGTCATAATTATTTTCCTATTTGCCTATTTGATATAAAATTTAAAAAATAAGAGTGACATATGCATTTCAATAATAAATTTGAAAATAGGTAAAATAAGCCACTCTCCAGAGTAAATTAATATGAAAAGAAATATAAACTCGGAACACATCCATAATCTATAATAAAAACTAAGTGGTAAAAGTATGCCCTCTAATCAAGTATAGATGAGGGGGAAAAAACCCACAAATAAGGAGGTAATTGCAGAATTTGAGAATGTTAGACAATTTCATACCAATTAAAAACAACAAGACCAAAACTATTATCTTGGGCAACCACTTAGAAGTCTGAACATTACTAAAATAGCAAACACAGAGTGCTTCTTATATTCTTATTATTCTTAAATATTTTATAGAACCCCATTTTATACAATCCTGACAAAGTCCTATGAAGTGGGTGATATTATCCTCCCCATTTTGCACAGGAAGAAAGAGAGGCACAGAGAATGTAATTGATATACCGGAGCCACACAGCTGTAAGTGGAGGAGCATGGATTTGACCTGTTATTCTGTCTAGTGTCAGCAATGATTTGGAGACTGAGGACTTCTTATAACAGCTGATGGTAGTGTGTATTTGTACAACTGTTTTGGATATACAATTGGCAATGATAGAGATGACATGTGCAACTGAAGAATGCATATGCACTTGAACATGTGCTTCAACTTGTGCACATTTCCACAAGTAGACACCGTAAGAGCTTTCACTACAACGTAGTTTGATGTAGCAAAACACTGGAAGCAATGTCAATGACCATGAACAAGAGAAGATTAACAAAACTATAATCTTTTTATACAGTAGAATGCCATAGAGCATTTAAAAGGAATAAACAGAACTATATAAAATACTATGGATGCATCTCAAAATCATATTTGTGACCAAAAAATCCAACTAGCTCCTGCTGGATATATACTGTATATGACTCTGTAAATTTAGGAACACAAAA
Source organism: Ailurus styani (assembly GCA_002007465.1). Lineage (NCBI taxonomy): Eukaryota > Metazoa > Chordata > Mammalia > Carnivora > Ailuridae > Ailurus > Ailurus styani. The sequence continues at coordinate 1,035,587 of LNAC01000472.1, read as the reverse complement.
TTACATTACATGCTGTGTAAGAACACAGACTATGACAGAGCAGATACCCCGATTTCACAAAAGTAGCTACCTCTGGGGATGGAAGAATGGATGACAGAGGCCTCAAAATTATCTAGTGTTTCGTTGCTTTCAGAAAATGATTTATATCATGAATAGCATGAATAAATTGGTTAAATTTTCAATATACTAAAATATTAGCCACGGATAAATTATTCTCTAATATGTTTGAAAGATTTCATAAAGTGGAAGGTGATTGGAAACCTATCTTTTTTCTTTTCTTTTTTTTTAAGATTTTATTTTTAAGTAATCTCTACGTCCAATGTGAGGCTCGAAGTCACAATCCTGAGATTAAGAGCTGCATGTTTCACTGACTGAGATAGCCAGGTACCCCAAAACCATATCTTGTTTACTCTGAACAGTGACTGTTACATTAACTCTTTTATTAAAACTGCTCAAAGGCTTTTCAAGTTCTTGTATTTACTATAGTCATTTTGTGTTGAGAATATAGTTGATGAATATTTACTTGATTTCATATAACTATAATAAACCTGTTTATCAAAATAAAAAATCAAAGTGTAAATCTTCAAATTATTTCTATTTGAAATTTGAATCTTGATAACTTCTCCAAATATCTCTACTTTTAAGATTTCTGTTAGTTTACTAAGTTATTATTTCTTTTTTGAGAAAATAAAAAAGTTGTAATGAATAATCCAATACATAATTTCATAAACTACTGGGAAATCATGAAGGCTGGATTTCAAAATTTCAAGTCCTTACAATTTTTTGCCCTTTAATAATAAAAATTTAAAAATCTGTATAAAATATTTGATGATAAAACACAATGAAGCATTTTCTCATGTGTTTCGATTTTGATATAAGTATAATAACTTATTTTGGGGCAAATTCAATTCGGAATGAATATTAGCAAAATAAGTAGTCATTCATTTTTGTAGTCTACTAACTTCTTTTAGTGTACTAGCTCCTAGTCATTTATTCAGTTTCATAAATGACTGAATTATACACCTCAAACCAACAAATATGACTCTTAATATAGAAGAGGCTTGCAGTTCTTCTACTTTACCATGAGAAATTATATGTATAAAACAAAGTTTACAATTTACATCTTTTAAAGTGTTGAATTTCATTTTTATAAATGTAGCACATCATAAATAGCTTTAAAAAAACCCTCAAAGTTCTGCTATCTGCTATCCTTTTTTCTTTGATTTTCTTTTAATCCCACTACAGGTTTGCACAATGATTGTTACCTGACAGTATATGAAAGCAGTAGATGATTTGTCTAAGAAAGAGTTCCTCTCTAGTCCTCTCGGGGTAATTGTTATGATGACTCTACAACTAGCAATTCTATATGAATAGCTCTTGATTCTTTATCATATATATAATGTCTTCAAACAGAAATTGATATTGTAGTTACAATGTTTTCTCTCTTACAATTCCAGGTTTTGCTTTCTTTTTTGTTCTCATATTTAATAATTATTTGAATTTCTCTGTCCCCATCATCAGATACATTTTCTCTATAGAGTAGCAAATTACAAAGCGGTAAATGGTCTTTTGTTTTCTCTGGTTCAATATATATCATTACTTCCTTTTCTCCATTCTTTCAGCTATAGCTATGTTGGGAAGGAATGATAGTGAAATATTACTGAAGTGTGATATACATAAGGGCAGAGGATATAGAATCTATGAAATTCAAACTGATAAATTTAGAAGATTATATCACGGACTGTCCATCAATATTCTTGAGAGCTATTTTTTATTTGTTGTTTCATTGTTTTTCTCCATTTAATTGCTTGTCTGAAAAATCCCTGGATATTATTTCTCAGTAATTCTTTATATTTCAGGTTTCTTAAAAACTCGTCTACTCTTTCCATTAATAAGTGGTAGGAATCTGCATTTGGGCTGTGTATGTATATGAAAGAAAGAGAGAGAATAAGCTCATTGAGAGGGGTAAAGGATTGAGCAAAAATCTGAATTTCTAAGATACTGCCCAGTGCTTTTCACTAGGTTGTATTTAATAAATACCCAAAGATACAGATGCAGTGAAAAGAAGGGGCACATGAACCCCAGTGTTCATAGCAGCAATGTCCACAATAGCCAAACTGTGGAAGGAGCTGAGATGCCCTTCAACAGATGAATGAATAAAAAAGATGTGGTCCATATAGACAAAGGAATATTACTCAGCCATCAGAAAGGATGAATACCCAGCATTTGCATCAACATGGATGGAACTGGAGAGGATTATGCTAAGTGAAATAAATCAGGCAGAGGAAGACAAGTAACATATGGTTTCACTTATATGTGGAACATAAGGAATAGTGTAGAGGACCACAGGGGAAGGGAGGGAAAACTGAAAGGGAAGAAATCAGAGAGGAAGACAAACCATGAGAGACTCTGGACTCCAGGAACCAAACTGAGGGTTACAGAAGAGGAGGCGGGTGGGAGGACGGGGTACTAAGGAGGGCACATGTGGTGATGAGCACTGGGTATTATATGCAACTAAGGAATCACTGAACACTACATCAAAAACTAATGATGTATTATATGCTGGCTGACTGAACATAAATAAACAAACAAATAAACAAATAAACAAATAAACAAATAAACAAATAAATAAAATACCTGCAATTACATAAGTGAATGAATGATCAATTATAAGAATTTATGGACAAATAGCCCAGGAGACATTAAACAGAGAGGAGATAAAAATGATTATGGGAGGACAAAAATAAGAAAAAGAATAAAGTAAAAAAAGGTGTATATGAGAAAGCAGAAAGATAACAAGGAATTGTTCCGTAAATATTGGCTAATGTGAATGAAACTAATAGAAGAGTGAAAGAATGCATAAGATAACTGATATGTCTACAGTTTAGTACATGCAACTAATTCCTACAAATCAGTAAGAAAAAGGCAGTGATCTTAATAGGAAAATGGCCAAAGGAAATGAAGAGATGCAAAAGGTTAGCAAGAATATAGAGAAATGCTCAAACTCATTATGAGAAAAATACAGCTAAAGCAATGAAATATCACTTTAATCCAATATACTGGATAATAAAACTAGAAAGTTGAATGATTTTAAGAGCTGGCAAGGATGTAGGGACTTTGGAAGTATACTGTTGGTGAAGATGGAGACTGTTCAACCATTCTGAAAAGAAACTGGTTCTACTTTCTCATAGTAAGTGTTTGCATTCCCTATGAGTCAGTAATTTGGTCCCAAATAATTTTCACACAGATTTGTAAGAATAGGCAAATGTATGTCTATGGCAGTGTTACTTGTGCAGAGATTTGGGGTGATTTGACCGTACTTATATTGTAGAGTGGATAAACAAAAACAGGTGAGTCCATGCCATATGGTACTACACAGTGGTTAGAAACAATAGATTAGTTGTACACATAGCACAGATCAAGAAACTATTAAAAACTTGTTACTATTTTCGGGAATAGAGGAAGCTCTTACATTCAACAAGCATTTGCTACAAAACATATTTTTATGTATTTCAAAAGAGGTATAAAATAATTTGATGCAGTCTCGGCTTTTAAGAATGTTTAGGTCTAAGTGGTGACAGAAATAAGCTCATAAAACGTACACTATTCAAAGGCATCCAAAGACTTTGAGGGCACACCATATAGGGAGATGGCCTGGATCTTTGTAGTAACTTGTAAAAGCTCTTGCTTTGGAGTCAGGTGGAATGAAGTTCAAAAGCTTTGCTCTAACATCTCTGCCCCAGGCCCTGGGTAAATGAAGTAAGCTTTCTGGGTCTCAGTTTCCAAAGGTATAAAATTAGAGTATTAATAATATCTATTGGTTTCTTTTAAGTTATAAATGAATTGCTCATCACATTGTAGATGCTTGATAAATGGTAGCTATCAGTAATATTTTAATAATTAACTTGAAGAAAAATCCATAAAGAAGACAGTTTTGAATAGAGTATAGGATTTCCAGAATGTAGAATTGTCATCCTGAAAGGTCACAGATGATAATGAGCAGAGTACATGAAAGAGATGGTACAATAAAGTGATGTATGTGAAAGTGCTTTATACATTTTTGGCGACTATTTATTTACTACCATTACTAATGATGAAAACAGTAATAATGTGCCTGGGATGGAAATCCACAGTGGAGGATAATGAAAGATTAGGTTGGAGAGGTAACAAAAGAAATAATGAAAAAGGCCCTAAATAGCAGACTGAAGAATTTGATGTTCTTTCCATAAATAACTGAGAGTTACTTTAAAATCAAAAATAGACCCTGATATATAAAAGTGTAATTTTACTAACATAAAGAAGTGGATTGCCAAATTATACCCCCCCACACACACACAGCTTCATTCCCCTGATCTCTTCACCTTTATTTACCGTTATTCCCCAACACAGTCCATCTGCTTATCATTACTTTGTTCTCTTTTCTTTTACTTTTTCTTCTTTACTCTACTTGGGCCTCTTTCCATTAACTCTCATCTTCCAGATTTGGATTTCCCTCTCTCTTTAAAAAAACAAAAAACAAAAAACAAACAAACAAAAAAACTACATCCCTTCAAGTTTCAATATATTCTTCTTAAAAATGAAGGAAACACGAGGACGAAAACAAAGAGGCCAGAGGGAGGACCGCCATCGTCATTGCAACATCTGTAGCTCCTGGCTGGAACTGTGGTACCGATGCTACCAACTGGAGAAGAAGACTGAGTCCAAAAGACACTGTGGAGAACACAATTAAGATATGGAGAGAAGGGACAGCAAAGAACTGGGTCAAAGATAAGTTCAGGCTGTGGGCCCTGAAGACCAGAAGAAAACTGGAGACACTGACAGGACTATGGCTAATTGAGGGAAGAGAAAGAGCACGTTTCAGCCAACTGATTTTGAGGCGATGCAGTGATACCCAATTAAAAAGAATTGGATAGTAGGAAAGACAGCATAGCTAGAAATATAAGTGCCACAGTAATTTGATTTGAGAAGATAAAGGAAGATCTCCGAAGGAACACGTATATGGTTATACGAGAATTAAGGTTTGAAGTATGTAATGGGCACAGTTTACCAATAGGAGAGCACTACATTTATAGTTTTATTTTTATAAAATTATGGATTATATCCATAATCTCTTTCCTAAAAAATGATCTAAATGAAATTGAAAAATAAATATAATTTTTCTAAAGTACTCATAATATTTTATTCTGGCATTTAATCTAATTTCCTCAAAATATTTTGCAGTTTAGTTAATAAAAATGGACAGGAAAAGACATATTCATTGAACAACTCCTTTATTTTGAGGGAAGTAAATAGTACATATAAAAAATTGATCCTATCCTGAAGAACTTGTAATTTGGTGGATGAAAGAAAACAGCATACCAAAAAAATTAACTATATTCAAGGCAATATATATTACAAAAAATATTTTTCCGTACTTTTGTTCAATATTTGGCAATCTCTCCTCTAAAATATATCTTCAATCTGTTCTTTTCTTTCTTAGTGGTCACCAATTATCATTTGCCTAAACAACTTCCTTTTAACTGGTCCCTGCATTAAATATAATTTTTAAAATCTAAAAGTGGAAATAGAAGAGAATAAGAGCCAGAAAAACATTGGTGGGGAAATCTAACCTAACATGGGCTAAGGGAAAATAAGAAGGAATGCTATAATATATTTTCCTATGTAACTAGAAATATGCTACACATTTGCAAGTAAGTTGTCTACTAAATGGAAAAGAAATAGAGATAATGCAATCAGCAGCAATATTCTGGATGTTCCAAATATAAAGAAATGAACACTTCAGAGAAAAGTGATTAATGCATTACATATTAAGGTGGAAACATGTAAAGAACTGATAAAATAAAGTATTGAAATATCCAAGAAAATGAGACTGACAGCTATATTAAATAAAAACTGAAGATCATAAAATACTCTTTATGAAAACATTTTTATTTAACTAACAAGATATTAGTAGTGAATGTAGAGAAAACATAATCAGTTCAGCAATTCAGCAAAAGGCAGGTTGTAAAGAATTTAGGAAGAAAGGACCTGAGAGAAATAAGAAAATATGAAAGAACTACAGAAAAAGATTCAAGAGCAAAAAAAGTGGGGGAGTCATGGTTCTAATTTGAAGCATAAAGAGTACTATTATTCTTTACTTTTAAAATGTCAAGAAGAATAAGCACAAGTATTGCATTCAGTAGAAAAGACACATTTTAAAAGCAGGGGCCCAACTTAAAAATGATGGAAAAAAGTAACAAAAGAAGGACAAAAAAAAGAAATTTTATTTTCAAAGTCCAATAGTTAATGGTTAATTCATTTTTTATTGAACTCTGAATCCACTGTAGGTTTTTAAAAAAGAAAGGAAGTGAATAAAATACAGAATAAATCCTTTTTATATATAAAAATTGGCTTAAATAAAAAAATAATCTTCAATAGCTAACAAAACCTATATTACCTGTAATAATATAATTGCTGACAATGGTATTTGGTATATTGTGTGTTTCAGAAGGGATAAATTACCAGCAGGTTAAATTCTCCAAGAAAGAAAGCTCCACATTAACTTTAAAAAGCAAAATATACCTTTGCCTCTTAAATTATAAACAAAGCAGGTGTGAAATAGAGCAATCTTAACAGTGATAACTGATATAGTACTGTTAAGAGTTTCTGAGTTTATGAGACTCCTAATCTCACAAAACAAACTGGGGGTTACTGGGGGGTGGGAGGGTAGGGATAGGGTGGATGGGTTATGGACACTGGGGAGGGTTTGCGCTTTGGTGAATGCTGTGAAAGATGTAAGCCTGATGATTCACAGACCTGTACCCCTGGGGCAAAGAATAAAAAAATAAAAATAAATAAAAATAATTAAAAAAATAAAGTTTCTGAGCTTAGAGTGGAAGGAGCCAATTACATTAGGAGGATTATCTTTGCATCAGGTCAGTTATATTCAAAGGTTGAGTTATTTTAACATTGAACATGAGTTGTTATTGATTTCATATAACACAAAAACATTATAGTAAGTCAATAATTTTGTCATCTGTATCCAAAAACCAGTTACGGAGCCAAATCTCATGTAAAACATGATTATATTTTGACCTATTGTTTCTCTAATCCAAACATGTACATAAATAAAACGACTATTATCATTACGACAAATTGTTAATTTTTTTTCAGCCTCTCATGCCAATTAGTTTGTATAAGATTGTTGGAAAAGAAAGAGTCGAATAAATGTCTGCTAAACTTATGTCTCTAGGACTTAAATTTTAAAAGCCAGGAGAAATAACCACAAAACAACATTTGAAATAAAAGAATAAAATAACAATATTCTCTGCAAAAATATAATACTTTTGATTGCATATTATTTTTCTTTTTTCTTTTTTTGTTAAAGATTTTATTTATTTATTTGACAGAGAGAGAGAGATTATAAGTAGGCTGAGAGGCAGGCAGAGAGAGGAGGAAGCAGGCTCCCTGCCAAGCAGGGAGCCAGATGCGGGCCTCGATCCCAGGACCCTGAGATCATGACCTGAGCTGAAGGCAGAGGCTTTAACCCACTGAGTCACCCAGGTGCCCAGCATATTATTTTTCTATAACTGGACTAAATATTATATAAAACATAAGACAATAATGTATAACTTGATTTTTGACTTCAAGATGTTTTTTATTTCATCAGAGAGATAAGGAATATAGAAAGCACATAGATGGAAATACAAAACAGCAAATTAAAAAATGTGGATACATATTTTCATGGAGAATATATTCTAGACATAGAGAAGAGAAATAAATAGAGAAAAAGAATTTTGAAAGACTATTCCCTTAAAGAAGAAATAATTGAGCTCGTAGGTCTTAAAGAATACACAGGATTTTTTGAGATAAAGAGGGGAAGTACAATCTAAGCAGAAGAAACAAAATGAGAGAAGATTATGATGTATAAGTTCTTAGCAGTCTGATGAAGCCTGTGTGTCACCTATCAGAAAGTTTTAAAAAGTATAAAAACAGTAAGAAAAAAGTAAGAAAAAAGGTATACATAGACAAAGGAATCAAATACCATATATTAAAATACAGTTACCAATATTGAACAAAAAATTACTTTTGGATGTAGTAACATGCATTATTTTTATTATTGTATTTGATAACAGATTGAGCAGTAGGTCTAATGACTCCCATTAATGAAGTAATAGTGGTTTCCAAAGCCTGAACATATGATATTTTTAGATATCAGAACAACTTTAACATGAGGCGAATGTCTATTACTTCAATTGGAGACACACAGTTGCTGCTAATAATTAGTATTAACTTTCAGTGAGACATTAAGAAAATAAAGGTAATATTTTCCCCAACAAAATTCATGGACCCCATGGGGCGCCTGGGTGGCTCAGTTGGTAGAACAACTGCCTTCAGCTCAGTTCATGATCCCGGAGTCCTGGGATCAAGTCCCACATCAGGCTCCCAGCTCCATGGGGAGTCTTCTTCTCTCTCTAATCTTCTCCCCTCTCATGCTCTTTCTCTCAAATAAATAAATAAAATCTTTAAAAAAAAAGTTAAAAAAAATTCATGGACCCCTTCAACTCTATCCATGGACTCCAAGTGTCCCACAGACTGAGTTAAGTCTCTGGAGAAGATACTGCAAAGCTACCATTCATTAAGTACCTAATGGATATGGGACACAGTAGCACTTTCTCCTGGTTAGTGTTGCAAAAATGTTATAAGGGAGACATTGTTAAAATGGGCACTGATATTTGAAACATAAGAAAACTGGGGTTCAAGCAGTTTTGTGTAGCCTGCTTAAGATCATGAACATAATGAATGCCAGATGCAGGATTAAAGTTCAAAGTCAGATTCCATAGTCTCTGTTTTTCCCACTATGGAATCTGATCTAGAGCATCATCAGAATGTTTTAAATGGACATTTAGAAGATGAACATAGCCAGGACAAAGAGTTTATTTCAAGAGTAGAAAACATACAATTGGAAGTGTGGGCTAGGACCAGACTTTGGAGGATTCTGAAAGCTTGCAAAGAAAAATAAAAGTAAATGCTTTTGATAGTACGAAAAAGAAGGCTTTAGGGAGGATGATAATGAAAGTATCATTTCAAGAAGGAAGAAAATAATCTGATGGACTCTGATTATAAGGATTACTGTAATATGCTCTGTCCAAATTTTGGAGTAGGTCTAAAATGACATATTTGGGGCACCTGGGTGACTTGGTTAAGTGTCTGCCTTTGGCTCAGGTCATGATCCCAGGATCCTGGGATCGAGCCCCACATTGGGCTCCCTGCTCAGCAGGAAGCCTACTTCTCCCTCTCCCACTCCCTTTGCTTGTATTCCCTTTCTTTCTGTGTTTCTCTCTGTCAAATGAATAAATAAAATCTTTTAAAAAATCAAAAATACAAAAATAAAATAACACATTATACTTAAATGTCTCATTTAAACTTAGTTGAATCCTTTTATTAATTCTTCAAAAGTGTTTTTCGATTATTTTCTCAAGATCTATTCTTAAATATACCAAGATACACTACACAGGAAAAAAAAATCCCAGAAAGGCACTTGCTATTCTTCAATATAGTAAAACACACATCTACTTACCAACACTTGTGCAACTTTCCCCATCCACATCCAGTTTCCACCCTTCATAGCATGAACACTTGACTGTGTGCTTGTGCTGCTCACACACTTGACTGCACTTTAGATGATTGCTACAATAATCTATAATTTCACATGTTTTATTGTCTTTGTTGAGCTGAAGTCCTTCAGGACAGGAACAGACAATTCCTCTTCCAGGAACAACAGAACAGTGATTGCTACAGCCTCCATTGTTCAGTGAACATTCATCTATAAAAGGAGGTGAACAGATTACAGGGCATTATCAATTGTTTCGCTCAATTAAATACTAATCATTGAACTCAATTCTCTAAGGCTGGAATTAAAGCAAGGGTATTATAAATGAATAGAAAAACTCTCTGGATTTTTTTTTTCAGGGATTGGTGTAGGAATGATAAAATAATTCATCAAATGACCAAACAGAATTCTACAGGATAGGAACTGGGAATGGAAGGTTTTCATTTCTGTAAAACTTTGGAGTTACTCTTTGTTTGACCCCATAGAGGTAAAGTGTGTTCAATGTTTCTTTCTATTATAACTTGAAAGATTATGCTAAGCCTTTCAGCTGTTGAAAAAAATCAGTTGCTAAGGACATACATTGATGGTCTGAAAATTTGACTTACTTCAGTGTTTATAAACAGGCACATACATATATATGCACCATATTTATATATATATTTCTACATCTATAGTCTGATTCATTCATAAGGACAATGCAGGATGGATTAGTTTGCTCGTTACTGGTTACAGGCATTTAATTTTAAGTTACATAAATTGTACGTTGCACCCTATATATTGGTTATTATGATTAATTCAATGAGGCCATGAAAGCATTGTAAATAATATACATATACACAAAAAAGTTGACTTGGTATTTGGACTGAAATAATGAGCAACTGGTATTTATTACATGGGTAGTATGATTGATTTATAAAGAAAGAAAGATTTTCTTTCACAGCCTTATAATTTAGAATTGCATTACATATACTTATTTCTGATTCTATTTCATTATGAAATTGTAAGGTCCACGAAGGTATACAAACTATCTGCTCTGTTTAGCAGTGTATATCCAATATCTAGCACAGTGCCTAGCACAGAATAAACAGTTAACAATATTTTTTAATTAAAAAATGTCCAAAAGTACAAAGTTATCCCCAAATTAAGCCACTACTTGTCTATTCGGGAAAATTTCAAGATGACCTACTTACGCCATTGATGAAAATAGCAGACAACTGTTTTTTCAACCACACTCTTACCTATTCCTATCACTAGATACACAGAAATAAAGCTAAAAGAAGCTTTGCCTTCCCTTGCTTTAAAAAATATTTTTAAGTTGTTTTCAAAACCTGCCTAATTAGGTGTTTTTAGAGCTATGCTAAAAGAGAATGTTTTTCAATAACTGACAAATTGCAGTAATATTCATTGATACACCTCAAATAGTTCTTGCAGTCTATGAAAATTTATCTAGTTCAAAAATTGAGCTTAAGTATAACACTTTAAAAATATTTTCTACATTTTTTAAAGTTCTATCTGAGTCAACTTTTCTTCATACTATTTGTCACCAGAAAAGAAGTTACAATAATAAGAAAAGGAAAATTATTATATTAACTATTTTCTCTAAGAATTCAATTCAAGTTTGGAATTATTTTAGAAGAAAAAAGTAGATTCATTTGCTCTCCCAAATGTTTGTTCACCCATATCATAATCATTTCAAAACAATAGTCATTTTAAGGTATTTGCCCCATTTTAGTTCAATTGCCATTCTTTTTCAAGAGAATTACTGTAAAGAAATATCATCATACCCAGCAGGTGGGAAAAAAATTGTTACGGTTCTTTTAGCTTATTTCAAATATGACTGTTCTCGTAGTACTGAAGTGTCTCTTGCTGATACTATTGGTGGAATGAAGTCACAGAATTTTTAAAAAAAAAATTTACATTGATATCTAAAATTGAACATATAAGTTTAATGCCAGTATTTGTGTGACTAGTCTCTTGTTAATTCCTCCTTAACCTTAATCCTGTCATTATATCCTGCAACTAACTTTCTTTCTTTCTCTTTCTTTCTTTCTCTCTCTCTCTCTCTCTCTCTCTCTCTCTTTCTTTCTTTGTTTCTTTGTTTCTTTCTTTTTTTTAATTTTACTTATGTGAGAGAGAGAGGACAGGCAGGGGGAGCGGCAGAAGAAGGTTCCAGTGGAGCGGGGAACCCGATGGGGGAGACTCGATCCCAGGACCCTGGGATCCTGACCTGAGGGAAATGCAGATGCTTAACCAACTGAGCCACCCAGGTGCTCCAATCTGCTACTCTCTTTTAAATTTTTTTATTTCCTACCAAAGAATTTCTCATTGATCAATCTCTTGTCAGGTTCCTCAGAGACTTCTGTTTAACTAGTCCTCAACATGTGGCTTATATAAAAATTACAGACCCTTAGTATAAATAATTTCAATCTGCACTCCCTTCCCCAATCATAGTCCTCCCACCACCCAAAAAGAGATTCCACCAAACTCTAGCATAGTTTCTAACTGCTTGGGACAGCCTTCCTAGTACGACTCCAGCTCTGTTCAAAGAACCTGCTCAAGAAAGCCCTATGCTGGCAGGAGAATTTACTGTTTGTTCCAGCCCAAACCTGGTGATAGGCAGACAGGCCCTGGAAACCCATCTTAGAACAATTACTTTAGAAAGCTCTCAATTATAAATCTTTTCTCTGCACCTTAAAGATGTAATCTTCTACCACCCAGAACTGTCTTCTCAAGGACTTGAGAAATATCTCTTTGAAACACATTCAAGGAGATAAATCTCTCACTCTTGCTCCCAGACCCGTGGTGCTTGCTTCTGACTTGTACCACTGTCTCTAGTCAAAGATAAGATAAATTTGTTTCTTCTCTGGGATAAGCACCAATTAACAAACCTAGATGGCCTAGTCACATGGACCAAACCCCTTACCACCCCTTGGTGCCTTTCCCTTAGCATACCCCAAGCTTCAAAACTCTTCTAGTCTTTTGTTTCAGTGAATTTGATTTCAGTTCACATGAAATATTCTTCTCGATCGCAATAATAAATACTGAATAAAATCAATCCTTACCACTTTAACTAGAGTCCAGCTTTGCTTATCTTTGACATACCCTCATAGCAAGGTTTAACAGTTAACTCTAGTCTTGAATAATTCAAGATTTTTCTCATTTGTTTCTTAAACAGTATCCATTTCCTAAAGCATATCTGTTTCCCATTGAAATCATTTGAAAATCCCCCTGAGAAAAAATCTCTACACTAGGATTAAGAAAATTATTTCATTCAGTGCTCCTTTTCTGATTTTTGTCCGTTTTGGTTTTCATTTTGTTCTACAGACCAGATTTATCTGGAAACTCTTCACTACCCAAAGGGTATGATTTTTCTATCCTAGGATATCTACCAAGCATTAAGTATACAGATTACAAATCATTTTCATACAAGATACTTTTGTACAAATTTACATGTATTGAGGGACAGGATATGAATCAATCCCTGTTACCTTTTCAACAAAGGATGGTACAGGAGAGAGCATTAAAAAAAAGATAAAACAGCTTTTTTGAATACAACCATTTTGAAGGAGGACACACGAAGAGGGCAAAACCTACATTTTCATCATATACAGCAAATGGTTAAAAAAAATACAACTTTTTCAGCTTTAGGAATCTCTCCCTAAAAAGCATTTCCTAGCTACTAGTCAACACATGCCAATTATTTATTGGTGTATCTTTTCTGTCCACTAAGAAAATGACTCATCATGCCCACTGCTGCAGCACTTACAAACCAATGCCCCTACCCAGCTGGACAGGATCTCACCTACGACTGACGTGCAAGGACCTCGAAAATAAGAGACTAAGGTGCCATTTCTCTACGTAGAAATGTAGATATTACCGATATTGCCATAACAATTCCATCTACTGAACTACAGTAAAAAGATACACACAAAAGCAGGTAAGAAAAGGAGAACCATAGAAGATAATTCAACCTTTGATCAGTGTTTGTTTTCGATTTTCATTTCCCTAACTTTCCTTCAACTTCACATCATGAAGGGGACCTTATAGGACTTCAATATGCCATAGTGCTGTAAGCAGGATAGAATTGTCTTTTTATCTTCTCTGGTATGACCACACCTAGCTTTATTGTAACCTCTTTCACACCTGTAATTCTTTGAAATGTTTGAGCAAGTTTCCTAAGCTGTTGAATATAGTGGCTTGATAGTAAGAAGCAATTTTCAGTCTTGAGGTAAATAAAGAAATAGATTCAGAAGAAATCCCCCTGCTCTTTTATTTTACTAATTCAGAGAGCAGAGGATAGGAAAATAAGACTGTTTTCATAACATTATTTTCATTTTTCTTAATGATTATATTTTTTCTTCTTTGCTTTCATTTAACTTGAAGGTTGGAAAAAGGTAATTTCTTTCAATACCTATAGTGCATCTGGCATTATTACCATGATTTCCTGATCAATGTCATCATCTCCTTCTTTGTTATGAAGAATCTGACATTTCAAGAAATTAAGTTACCTGCCTAGGTGATTTAATCGACGAAACCGAAGAACAGAATTTAAACCTGTCAAAATCTCTTTTTTCTTTTTTTCTATATTTACACATTTTCAATTTTAAGAGTATTGATAGTTTCCTTCTTTCAAAATTGCTCTTACAACCTTCATAAGCAATCCTCACATATGGTAAGGCAAAAGATATTTCCATCTACCAATGTACTCCATAAGGGAGAATAAGCTGGGAGAAAAAGAAGTAAATACAGACAAACTAAGTCTGTTACCTTGTACTTGTTGTTTAATTTTAGGATTTTTGGGGGGAAGGGGTTGAATCTTTTTGTTTAAAATTTAGCATCACAGGGGCACCTGGGTGGCTCAGTCGTTTTAGCATTCTGACTTTTTATTTTTTGCTCGGGTCGTGATCTCAGGCTCCTGAGTTCCAGCCCTGTGTCGAGCTCTGAGCTCTGTGCTCAGACTGGAGAGTCTGTTTCAGATTCTCTCTTTGCCTTTCCTTCTGCCCCTCCCCCATTCTCTCTCTTTCTCTCTCTCTCTCACTCTCTCTAAAAATAAATCTTTATAAACAAACAAACAAATAATAAGTTTTAGCATCACTGAATGAAGATTGTTTCAGTTACTGTTTCAAGGTTATTTTATAGAATCACAGACTCTTTGGAAGAAAGGACATTTATTACATAAATTTAAAACATAATAACAGTTTTTTTTATCACTCAGTATTCTATTAGTGCTCAATTCAGATCAAAATATGATAACTTTAGGCTTCAATGTAGTTGTCTTTTCTATTTTCAATTAGGTAGCTTCATCATTTCCTAAAGTCATTTTCTCAGTCCCTAGTCACCTCATTATTGTTCTTATCATTCTGTAAACCCTTCCTCATTACTCTATTGATGTCACCTTCAGTATTATCTAGAAAACATATTTTGAAAATCTCCTTGCTAAATGTCTGATCTCTCCACAGAGAAGGAAATGTAATTTTCTTTATATGTTCTGGTTGGCATAAAAAGACGACTAGTCAAAAGTGATTTCAAAGCTCAAAAGCTATCAAATTAAAATAATCATTTTAACTAGGGATAGCATGCCCAAGAAAGATATTATAAGAGGACTAAAAACTTCAGAAAAAATTGTGTAGACCTGAATAATATTCAGTTGGTTTTATTATTCAATTTCTTACTTTCCTTTCCTCTTTTTAAAAAATTCTATTGTAATGATTGGAAGGTATGATAAAATCCACTGGATTTTAGTAACTCTATCCCATAGATCCATAATAAGAAGGTTATCTTGTTTAGAATGACTCACTGACAAAATTAATCAGTTTAATTGTGGAAACAGCATTAACCGTCCAGAGATCTAAATGATGAGCACAATTATACAATTAGGTTAGTTGGCTATAGTCCAGCCTTTTCTGCTTCATTTTCAGAAATGTCTGATCATAATTTGAAAACTTCTAATAGACTTACAGCATCTGAAAAATGGAGATAGGGTTCCATGTTAAACATTACATTTAAAAGAAATAAATGGAAGGAGCGTATGCTACTATAAGTATCAGCAAGTGGACTAAACGTTTCTAGTCTCCAGAAAGAAGCAAATCAGTAAAACATGCAATACCACAGAGATCGCCTTCATCAGACCCATCCGGACAATCCCTTCTCCCATTGCAGAGTTTCTCTGGCTGAAGGCAGGCTGAAGTATCATTAGCACAAGGGTACTTGGGTGGTCCACATAAAAAACTGTCACAGTCATCTTCATCTGACTGATCTTCACAATCAATATCTCCATCACATAGCCATGCTTTGTTGATGCATCTCCCTTAAGGAAACAGAAACATTATCCATTTGATTGTTATAATTAAGTCACTGTCATAATGAGTAGTCATTACCATCTTCAGTCAGAGGCAGAACTATGTGCTATTAGCAAGAAATCTATTTGCTGATAGTCTGAGAGTTTATTTTCATGAAAGTATTTGAGTAGTTATCACCCTCCTTGTTAAAGTGATCTTAGAGTAAAAGCCTTAATATTTTCCTTGGTTTCAAGTTACTGTCTGGCCCTATTAATAAAATAGTCTGTGGATCAATTGAAAGTTTCATTATGATACTTACAAAAAGAAACCCAAAAAAACACAAAAAAAACCTGCCAAACAGACATTTGTATTTAAGTCCCTTTTAGAGACTTAAATTCAGGTACATGTTATCAGTGTCTTTTGCAGCCCTAAATTTAAGCAAATCATTTATTTTACAGGAGAAAATATCTGTTTACATTTATAATCCCAAGATCTCAACACTTCCTCATACCTAGACATGTATATTCCCTTTCATAAAAGAATATAAATGTTATTAAACATTTTGGTAGCTAAGGTATATACAGATAGATGTTATGGAAATTTGTTTTTCTTTATTTACTTTATTGATGTTAGGAACACTACCTAGCCATCTGGGGGGAAAAAAGAAAAAAATGCTGAATCTTGGTCCTTACACTAAAATATATTCCAAGTAGATCAAAGAAGTAATCATTTTAAAATAACAATGATAAGTACACACACATTCTAGAACAAAATAGATATAAAAAAAACAGCAAAAACTTGAAATAGTCATTACACAAATTCAGAAAACATAAAGGACAAATTCATAAACTTAATTTCATAAATACGTTTGATTCCACATTGCAACAATATAATCCAGCTATAAATTCAACACGAAGTTGGTAAACTAGAAACATTTTTATAATATTTGAAAAAGGGGCTTTCTTTCTTTAAAATATAAAAGGACTCTTACAAATAAATAAAATAAAGATCAATAAACAGATACAATTGCAAAATTCACAATGAATCAATGATGATCAAAAATACCTTTTAATGAAAAATAAGCTGAAAAAGCAATTTGGTATAATTTTTTTCCTCTATCAGATTGGTTTAGATTAAAAAATTGGATAATACAAAGATAGATTTGACAAGGTTGTGAGCAACATCCTCAATGTTGAGGAGGCTTCAAATCAGAATAATTTGTCTAGGGCAATGTTATGAAATCTAACAAATAAAAAATGCATTAATTCTTTACCAGAGTAGTTCTAATTTTAGATTTTTTTCTCATTAACAGGTTTGCCCAAATTCACAAGGATGAAATACAAAGACATGTGTTGCTGCTTCATATATATTAGCAAAAGACTGACAACAGCTTAAATCATTATTGCAAAACTGGTGACATCAGTTACAATGCATCCATGCACTGAAATTATACATTTGAGTGAAAAAGAATGAGAGAATTCTGCTTAGGTAATATAACACACTCTCCAAAACATATCAATAAAAAAGGCACAAAACCAATTGCATGGCAAGTTTTCTTATATGTTAGAAGATACTTTTGTGATTACCAATATCTAGGACTATAATTCCATACACATATCAATATAAGTATATGGGGAGGTTGTCTCTACATGAATTCTTTCTGGGAGTCTACATAAGGAATAGCTAGAGGCAATAGATTGCCTCTGGTGAGGAAGACCTGAAGTGCTGGAAAACTAGAGTAGGAAAGGAGAATTTTTCACTGAATCCATTTGTGCTATTTATTTTCCTTCTACCATATTTCTGCATCACTCCCCTCCCTCAAAAAATAGCTCATTTTAAAATCATGATGACGAGATGTATACACGTGTGCCATAAAGTTCGATAGTTTCTACAGATGCATGATGAAAATTCTATGTTGAAGTAATTTGTGACTTAACATTTCCCTAGAAACTATACCTTCTGACCCTCTCTCTCTTCTTCTTCTGGGATCCCAATTATTCTAATATTGTTTCATCTAATAGTATCACTTCTCTCTCAAATTCTCCCCTCATGATCCAGTAGTTGTTTATCTTTTTCTCAGCTTCTTTATTCTCCATCATTTGGTCTTCTAGATCACTAATTCTCTCTTCTGCCTCATTTATCCTAGCAATGGTAAGAGCCTCCATTTTTTATTGCACCTCATTAATAGCTTTTTTAATTTCAACTTGCTTAGATTTTAGTTCTTTTATTTCTCCAGAAAGGGATTCTCTAGTATCTTCTATGCTTTTTTCAAGCCCAGCTTTTATCTTTATAATTGCCTTTCTGAACTCCAGTTTCAACACCCTACTACTGTCTGTATTGATTAAGTCCCTAGCAGTCAGTACTGTCTCTTGTTCTTTTTTTTTGTCATAAGTATTTTGCTTTGTTATTTTGTCCAGAGAATAGATGAATGAGAGAACAAAATGCTAAAAGGATAACAATCACCCCAGAAAAATATTCACTAAACATATCAGAAGAGACCAGAAATGGGGGAGGGGGGGCAAGAAAGAAAAAAATATATATACCTATTCAGGATGGTGAATAGAACAGAACCACACACCTGATTTTGTGTGTATTTTGGTCTGTTAGAAGAAATGCCCCCCAAAATTTTAAAGAAAGAAAAACTTATATATATATATATATATATATATATATATATATATATATGTGTGTGTATATATATATATACACATATATATACACATATATATGTGTGTATATATATATATATACACATATATATATACATATATATATGTAAAAATGATGAAGGGATGGAATTTGACTGTAAAGATGAAAATTAAAAAAATATTTTTAAAAAGGAATTGGTAAGATAAGAAGTTGGTTGAAAAAGAAAGAAAAGGGGCGCCTGGGTGGCTCAGTGGGTTAAAGCCTCTGCTTTCGGCTCAGGTCATGATCTCAGGGTCCTGGGATCGAGGCCCGCATCGGG